>JAUTXW010002903.1:0-49647 GCA_030620095.1 Kuschelorhynchus macadamiae | reverse complement strand
CCAATTAATCATCAAATTCTTTTAGCAATTTTAGATTATATAAACTTGCTGGTAATATAGAACTTTTAAATCGTATTTGGATGCTCGCTTGCAGCAAATTGTTTTGGATGGCTTAAATCTAATGCCGCATTTTTATCAGTAGGTGTTCCTCAAGGGGTATATTAGGGCCATTACTGTATACAATATACACAGGTCGTTTCAAGGATTTTTTAAAATTTTGTCTCTATCATTTATATGCCGACGATACGCAACTTTATTATCATTTTTACCTAAACAATATAGATGCTGCTAACAGAAACATAAATTCTGATCTACAAGATATAATTTAAGTCCCCATGGATCATCACTTGAAAATAAATCCTAAAAAATCGTCAATTACTATATTCGGAGGGAACAAAAACCTTAGAATGAGAGTAAGCAGAGAACTTAATATACATGTGAATAACATCACTATTCTCGTTACTAATACTTCAAAATCATTAGGCCTTTTATCGACTCTGATCTTCGGTTTCATGAGCATGTAACCGGCAAATTAAAAAAAGCTTATAGCGCTCTTAAACTTATATATATCAAAGACAATTTCTAAGTCAAGAATTAAAAAAAGTTCTATGCGATTCTTTGGTCCTGTGTAATTTTAACCACTGCTACACCGTATATGGCCCTTGCTTGGATCAAGTTGATTCTCGCAGAATTCAAAAAGTCCAAAATGCGTGTCTTAGCCTTATTTTTGAATTCCGCCGTAGAAATCATATATCACATAAGCTCAAAGATATTGGGTGGCTCAATATGTTTGATCGCAAGAAGCTACACACCTTTTCTCTTAGGTATAAAATAAGTAAATTTAAATCTCCATAATATTTATACGACAAAGTAAGGGTTTCCGGATTTGGTTGCAAAAGCAGGATTTGATATAATCTTGTTTTCATTGAGATATTTCGTTTATGAGATACAGGGCGAAATGGAAAATTTTGCATTTTGGGACCCCCCTCGAATCTCGGTTATCCTTTAACTTAACGCAAAGGGAAAAATTGCTGCTTATGCAGTTTTTTACGCTGGATCCAGTGGCGTAGTCATATTTTTCATTTGAGTTGCTATTTTTTAGATATGACCCAAAGTTATGTTTTTTAAATGGGACACCCTGTATATTTGTCCAGAAATTGATTTGTACTTTTAAAAACTTCTCAAAAATATATAATAGTATGGGTCTATTTTAATAAACAACAACAAAAATCCTAATTTTTATAATTATCATCCCAAATTTTGCAGTAGGCCATGCAAAACGACGCCGTTTTCTTTTGTTTTCTTGGAAGCAAATGACATTTCCCAATTTTGTACGCGTATATAAAATATAGCGCTAGTTTTTTGTATTTATTTATTGTGTAAAAATATATTTGTGTTATAAAAAGTACGATATGTTAGCTTGTTTTATATTAAGTAATGAAAATGTTTAAGCGGCTTCTTAGATGTATTTTAACAGGTAAATAGTTAATTTTAGGTATGTTGAAATACTATTGCTTAATTTTTATTTAGATATCCAGAAAGGAGGCAACCTAATATATCCACTTTTTATCGGATAAAAAAGAATTTACTTAATCACGGATCATTTATCAAACCTCGTACGAAAACATATAATAAAGAAAATCGGGAGGCTGAGGAAATTACGGTTTTGGCTAATGCAGAAGTTTACCCTACAAACTCTTGTAGGGCCAGTGAAAGAGCATAGGGAACTAGAGTTCAAGAAATTCTAAAAAAGCACAAATACCACCCATACAAATTGAGGCTCGTGCAGTACTTACAGCCAGGGGATGCAGAGCGTCGGGTAGTCTTCTGCAATTGGTTTCGAGAAAGATGCGATATGGTTAGAGATTTTGAAAGGAAGGTTATATGGTCAGACGAAGCACATTTCAGTAATTCTGGTATACTCAATAGGCACAATAGTAGATTCTGGTCCCAGGAAAATCAACACCAAATATTTCCCAGAAGACAGCAGGGCAGGTTTGGTCTAAACGTGTCCTGCCTCATATTAGGAACACATAAAATTTTATATCTTTGAGGGAAATTTAACAGCCAATCACTATATAGAAATTTTAGAGGCAGCTATACCTGAATTACTTGACGATGTTCCTCTAGCGCAAATTAACGAAATTTATTTTCAACAGGACGGTGTTCCTGCATACAATTCTGGAATGACGAGATTATTTCTGGACAATAATTTTACCAATCAATGGACCGGAACAAATGGACACTATATAATGGCCCCCTCGGTCCCAGGATTTGTCGATTTTAATTTCTTTCTTGATAGACGACATCGCCGTCGTCGATGCTGACGCTAGAATACACATAATGAATATTTTGTACCACTTAATTAGATGGCGTTTAAGTTTATATAATTTCCCCAGACGCATATACGCAATACTAAGTTTCTTCTGTAATATGAGCCTCAAAATTTAGTTTGTTATCGATAAAAATACCCAAATTCTTAGCTAAATTTACAATTGGTACGGATTCGTAAATACATCTATTTTAACTTGGAAAATCCGTTGACACATATTCCAAAAGATTTTTATTAGATCAAAAAATATGACGCAAGATTTGGAGGCATTTAACTTTAAGCTATGATTTTTTGTAAACTTATTTAATTCGCTAAGATCTTCATTGAAGTTTGTTTGTGAAGTGAGTGAGTATCCCTTATAGTAAAAGACTTGTAAGTTGAGAATCGTCACGAATTGTTGCAGTTCGGCGTGTTTAACTATTCTTTCCATGTCCGCAACATACAAAGAGAACAACAAAGACCCTAAGATGGATCCTTGTGGTACGCCTTCTTTTTCGAGAGGAATAATAAATAATAAATAATAATAAATAAATGCTTTATTGTCAAAAAAATTTTACAATTTTGTGGACAAACTGTGTAAAAAAAATAGTTTACAAACATCAAAATTAGCAAACAAAACAAAACAAAAACACATCATAAATATTATAGAAAAATAATATTTAAATCAAAATTTAGAATATTAATATAATACAATCCTAAAAAATACATTAGAAATGTACTTTGTCAGTCGTACTATGTTATAAACACTTTCATAAATATAATGTAAAAAAAAATAAAAAAGCAAAGTAAAAAATAAAAAATAAAAAAGTACGAAACAATTAAAAAAATACATATACAAAATTCGGTAAAAATGGTTGGTAATGGCAACTATCACACTAGGGGTTCATAAGGATAAATTTATGTGTTGTAAAACTCGTTCACAGTGTAGAAGGCGCTTTCAAGTAAGAATGACTTCAAAGCCTTGCGAAATGAAGTCAGAGATATTATGGATTTGATGTTAAATGGCAGGTGATTATGCATTTTTTTTGCATTGTAGATTACTGATCTTTTAATTAACTCTGAGTGTGGGGTTGGAAGATGAGATCGTGCTCAGTGTTTCTGAGAGGGTAGTTGTGAGAAGGTCTCTCTAATAGAGCAGGTGCATGCTTAAGAATTAAGCAAACCGATTCCAAAATGAATAAGCAAGGAAGGGTTAGTATTTTATATCTTTTAAAGAAATCTCGGCAGTGAGTTCTACTGTTAAGTCTCAGTAGGTAACGAACAGCTCTTTTTGTAGTATAAAAATTCGATTTGAGTCGAAATTGAGTCGCACAACATGTACCCCCAGAATGGAATAGCATATCTGAGGTGCGACTCAACAAGAGCAAAATAAACAGTTCTAGAGGTAGAAAAGCTAGCTCCTCGGAAACAGATCTTAACGCAAAGCAAGCAGAACCCAACTTCCTTGATAAAGCGTCGATATGTGGATCCCATTTTAAAGAATCATCTACAAGAAGCCCTAGAAATTTTACAGAGTTTACGACATCAATAGTGGTGCCATTAAGGTCAAAAGGTTGCAGCGTGTTTTTATAAGACAAGACTTTCGTTTTAGAGATGTTCAAACATAGGAGGTTAGAATCGCACCAGGATTTAATGGTGATTAGGTCATTAGATACAATCCTATGTAGGTCCGTGACATCTGGGTGGCTCCACGTAAAGCTGGTATCGTCCGCAAAGAGACATATTTTTCCACTAATGTTTAAATTAGCCATGTCGTTTATGAACAGAAGAAACAAGATAGGGCCTAGTACCGAGCCTTGAGGCACTCCATATTCCATTGGCCTACAAGAAGACATCCTGTTGAACTTTCACAACTTGATTTCTGTTGCTAAGATATGACTTAAACCAATCGAGAGGAGCCCCTCTAAATCCATATATATCCCCCTCTAAATCCATATATTACTGGACTGTTTCTGAACCTGTCCACATTTTTATGGCCACACAATGAAATCTATTAGTTAGATAAGACTTTAAAAACCCCATTGAATTGTTAGAAAAACCAAAGTAGTGAAGTTTAGCCAGTAGCATCCTATAGTCACAGTTATCAAATGCTTTACTGAAATCAAGCAAGCAAAGGCACGTAAACTCTTTTTTATCTTCCTTATGTCTTATTTCATTTACAAGATTACAAAGACAAGTGGTTGTGCTAAATGCCTTTCTAAAACCCGATTGACATTCCGGAATTATATCATATAAACTACAAAATGAAATTATTTGATTATAAATATGTTTTCCAGCAAATTTTGCAAATTTTGTGCAAGCATTAAGTGTGATATAGAGATAAACTGGTAAAGTTGTGGTACAAATTCAAGGTGGTTGAACAAAATGACAGCCAAATAATTTTTTTTAAATTGAACTTCAACGTTGTATTATTAGTTGAATTCTTGAACACTTCTTTCCCTGAGGATTAGTGCCTTGTCGTCCTAGGTGATGTAATCATCTCCATATACCAGCCGATGGAAATAAGACTCGATGAAGACTATCTCCATAAACAGCAGCCCTTAGTCGTCCTTGAGTAATCTGCAAAACTCCGGGATTAGTCTTATGGGTATATCTCTTGTCATAACTCATGTTTCTGGGTCTTACAGGGTATCCCGGAGTTAAGGGTCCATATTTTTACACAGTAATCCATGTTATAAAAGAAGAGTAAAATGTCATGCAAACATATAATCAAAATCGCTTCGTTAGGAAGCTGTAGCCCCGAGAATGAGTCCCTGTGAATATGGTATTTCTTAAATATTTTCGAAACTTTTAGATAGATAGACTAGATTATGAAAATTGGTAATTTTTATTCGCTGAGTCGAATCCTGAGCTCATAAATATCAATACTAAATCAAGGAGTCCCGAATTTGAGGGGAAGAGGCATTTTTTCTTGCGTCGGATTTTTTAATTACAATTCTAAATCATGAAAATTTAGGGTTTTCTAGAAAAGTAAGGCACCCTTGGTTTAATTCACCATGACCCACCGTTTCGAGAAAGTAGGATTGAAATGACTTATTTAGTATTCCATTTAAAATAACGAAGTCGCAGACATTTCCGGGGAAACCGAAAACGATATTCAATTGTTTTTATGTTACAAATATTTTTTTTTGACATTTTGGGTGACTGGAACTGCAATTAAGGTAGCGGGAGGACCAGGTTTTTTTGGTGTACCACTTAGTTTTAGTGCCATTTGTTTTGTGTATGTGTATAGCGCCATCACTTTCTATTTCGGAAGTAAACTGTAATTTTGGATGAAAATTGTTAAAGAGGGAGACAATTTCCGTTGTTTTATTTTTTGGTATCGCTAATAGACAATCATCCACGTACTTTTTAAAAAATAATATTGGTACATAGGCTTTTTGTAACACTGTTTCTTCTAGATATTCCATTACTATTTGGGTTGCGGTGGAAGAGATGGGTGAACCCATCGCACATGAAAGAATGATGTCTATCCTCCGTGACGATAGGATTAGTTGATCGTGCACTAACACTAACATCACCTCTATACCGAGTTGACATTTTAAATAAAGTTAAAAACACTCTCTTAAAAAATCATTTCCCATTAAAAGCCATCGAACGAATTATAAAACGAAGAACGCATAAATTATATGATGGCAGAAAATATATCATAAATAATCGCGACAATAATAAAACCACTACATACATATCTTTGCCATACACTGAAGGCCTTTCTGAAAAGATTAAACACATTCTCGGTAAACACGATATAACCATATGCCACAAATCTAGCAATACCTTTAAATCTTTATATACATCACTAAAAAGTCAAACACCAATTAAAAAACAATCAAACATATTCATTCCCAGCATTCCCTGCCTAAACTGCCCCAAAAAATATACCACACATGACCACACAATACCTATCAAATAGACTAAATGGACATAAATATACAAATAAACTATTTCCATAAATCATAAATACATACTATATACTGTCAGACTCACACAAATACTTTTAAAACAACCCGTATCCACCAATAGTGTCCACAATGTAAATATAATCAAAAAAATTAAATAACATGTATAAAAAAATAATAGAATTCTTTAACCAGTGCATCACTTACCTCCTCATTGCGAAGCAAAGCTAAATAACATCTTTCTCATGATATGTACTGTACAATTTTCCCTAATTGTTTTTTAATAATTTTAGTGCGTGCCGCTATACCTAATTGTTTTTATTTTTTAACTTGCGTCTATAGACTTTCTGTGTTTAATTTTTATGTACAGAAACAAATATTTTGAACAAAGCCTGAAATGGACAGACGAAACGTCATTTAAAGTGTTTCTGTTTTAATCCAAGAACAAAATCCCATGAAAATACTTGATATTTATAAATTGTAAAGTTCAAGAAGAGAAATATATATATATATATATATATATATATATATATATATATATATATATTTAAATAAATAACTTATGGGAAACCGGCAACGCTGTGTGTTGAAAAATCCCTTATAAAAGATTTTTTTTTGTTTTCTGTTATTCAACAACGCTGTCCGATACATGAACTTCTGACGTAGATCTGAAATTAGCGTATGAAATAAATACAAAACAAAGACATCAGGAATCTGATTAATTTAACAAAATCAAATGTTATTGACCAGTGTTATATTTATACAGCAAGAAATTTAGTATAAGAACAAAAAAAATAATAAGAACGAGTTTTATTTAATATCGTCGGTCATTATGACGCTGTTTTCCAAATTTTTCTACGACTTTAATAATTTAATTGCCTTAAACCATTCTCTCTTTTATCGTCCGCTATCGGTCTCTAACAGACAATTTTTAAATCGAAAGTTGGGTATTCCTGAAAAAGTTATAAGCCATACTATTAAAAATGATGGAAGTATAAAAAAAGATAAAAAAATGTTAACTTATTTATATATTTTTTTCAGCTTAAACCCAAAACTTCGCCTTATTCGCTTTCCACTCGAAAAACTTCTCTTTAACACTAAGTTTTTTAGGAATATTTGTATTACAGAGGAACAAAAAAAAACCGTTATTCAACTTACTTTGAGGTGACGGCAGCTTTCTTATTCGAATTGGAAGTTTAAGATTTCTCACTTGAATAGAAGGTTCCATAATACAATAAAAAAATGCTTTCAGGTTTTCAATTTTTATAATTCAATTTTTAAAGAAATTTGCAGATTTTTTTAGGAGGCTCAAGTTCTACGGCCTAAAAGAGTGTTTTCGATGACTATTATGTTATTTTTTTTGATGGTTGTACGTTTATTGTATACTACTTTCCAGTTGTATACCTGGTCTGGTTTACTCTAGTTTCCATTTTTAAAATAGATTTTTCTAAAATAAACCTATCAAAGAAATTAAGCAAATGATTATTTTAATTAATCTAATTAGTTTAGTAAATGACTTGCTAACCCTAATAGAACAACATTTTCTCGAATGTACTAAACTGAGAGTAAGAAATAAAGGTCTAACCCACCGAAAAACTAATAAGACACATTTTTGTAAATATATATATATATATATATATATATATATATATATATATATATATATATATAGCCTCTTTTATGACAGGTGTTTTTTACCTTTACGAAGAATATGATGACTTAACGTTTGAAGGCGTTTAAAATGTAAAAAATCATCAAAATTTAAAGACTTAAAGCCTGGGTTATAGATTGAAAAAGTTTGCGTCTTGCGTCGTCCGTTTGAGCTAAGTGTTTACGCTGGTTCTAAGCCCGACTAATAAATTGAAACTTCTTACACTTTGTGTTGCCTGTGGAACTAACCTTACTTTTGTTTATATTTATCGTCTTTTTGTGTAATGCAATTTTGTCTTTTTCAGTTTATGTACGTTTTTTTAATTTGCTGATAATAGATAATCAAAATCATAGTAATGATGCCTAGTAAAGACTAGGCATTGTGGATATATTAATGTGTGCCGCAGCTGTACGTTGTTGAAGAGAAGGAAACAAAGAAAATCGCGAATTCGGCCTGTTAATTGGGGTGGAAATACTCCAACCAGTATTTTCTTAAAATTAAAGACAATGACCCCAAGCAGTTTTTTTAAATGGGACGAGGATGTTATATGTATATATTAATGTCAAATGAATTACGAAGGGCGAACGTTTTAAAAGGCGCACTAAAATCTAGCGATTTCATTGGTTGCAGCTTAACGCAAACGTCGTTTCTTGTCAGCCGCTTTCGTCAAACTTAAAGATTGCCATCTTTTCGGCGGCTAGCGGAAACTCAAACGGATGGCGGCAAAAATATAAACGTACCCATTGTTTTGCGTTAAGTAAACCTTAAGAACAGCGCAAACAGCGACGCAAGACGCTAACGTTTTCAATCTATAACCCAGGCTTAATAGATTCGTCCGTTACTTTGTGATAGTACATTTCAACAAATATGTGTAACCACAAGTTTTGCTTTGTTAGCTGTCATTTATTTTATTTTTGCGTTAGGCGTGACTGCAGTTTTGTATTAATAGTACATTTTCAAACGCAATGAAGATATTTACAGTCAAGTTAGATATATATACAGACACAAATTCTTAATAGTATGGTTAGGGAAAACCAGAGGCGTACATAGAAGCTTTGAGCCCCCCCCCCCGCAAAGTTTCTCCTTTATTACTAATAATGTATATAGACCCGGCCTAACCACCTACGTTTAGTACTGCCATATACTTTCCCAGATACCGACTTTGTGTTTTTTAAAAGCTAAAAGATGGTCTTTTAATTGATTTTTATCAAAAGTAGGTACCATTTTCTGAGAAACGCCGAAATTTTACACCAGTGTATAGACTCTAAAACGGATAAATAGAATATAGAAAATCACAAAAAATAACAATAAAAAATCGTCGATTAAAATCCTTAATAAAAATGGTTATTACAAGATAAAGATTTTAAAATTACATAAGTCATATTTGTAAAACAAATTATGCATGTTTCCCTATTTAATAATAATTTATAAAGTAACAATTTTTAGTTCCTATCAATTTTTTGTCCTATTTTGGCTGTCTCGAGAAAACGGACCTTCAGGTCTACACGAAGGTAACACTAACAATTTTCTTTTTATTTTTTCAGTCAATTGGTCATCTATAAATAACCCCCTTTCATTAGAAATCTCTTGCATTTCCTCGGAGCTATCGTCACTACCTGTCTCATTATAAGTTTTTCTTCAACTTCGGTACTATTTTTGATACCCTAATGTTCCTTCTTTACTCTCGTTAGAGAGTACAGAAGAAGATAGAGATAGAATAGTTGTAGAAGTTTCATTTGATTTTTCCTAATTTTCGTTTTTGACCTCCACTTAAATATCGCCTGGTTGTCATTTTAACAGACGTAAATATAATATTTAATTTATAGATATGAATAAATCCCGTCGACAAAATTAACGCCTCAGTTATTATCCATATAACTAAAAAACCAAGTAACATGTTTTTATTGTATGCGTCTAAACGCGTAGAGACCAGGGTTGTCACATATTTTTCATCAGAAATAGCCAATGGGATGATCAAAAGTAGCCCAAAGAAACCGAACCAGCGATGTTTTTTGTTGCTAATTTAAATAAAATTTTAACTTTGCAATAAAAAATATTTTAATATATATATATTTTTATAGCAAATCATGCATTTTTATTTTCAATAAAACTACTATTTAATACACAAATGAAGTTTTTTATTTATAAATTAGGTAAGTACAAATCAAATTAATTTTTTGATAAAATTTTAACCTAGGTAACAACTTGTTAAAAAGGCTATACAAATGCAGAACAAGGAGGTATACATATAGAAGTTTAACTTTCACGACAAAATATTCATATTTATTTATAATGTTTGCACTTCTTTCCAAACTTCATCGTTACGTTCTCATTTATTAGATTATAGTTTATAATATTTAAATACATTTGAGATGAAAATAATTCTAATATTGTTTTTGTTGGTTCAAAACTTTTACAGCTATCATTTGACTGAAAATAGAGTCGTACTCTTAAAATTCATCTAGAAGTGTTAGCGAAATTCTGTTTCTTGGCTTAGTTTTAACTGAATTCAAACTACAGCATTACTTACCGGGATGCTTAAAAGCCCTAATACAGTTCTTGTCAAAAAATAAAATGGCTTTTCCTTTATAGCATTCTCATAATTAAGCACTATTGTCCAAAATTTAATGGTGTCATAGATATCAAAATCAAGCCACCTGACATTTAGCAAATTTCTCCATTGACCCTCTAGATCAAATAAAATATTTTCATCAAAACCACAGTTATTAAAAGCAAAATCTGTATATTGAGACCAGATTTGGTTAATGCATATTCTTAATTTTCAATAATTATAATTTTTAATTTTTCAATTAATATCATATTTTCAGGAATTTTATTCACCAATTGATGACATAATTGTTTTATGAAGTGAAAACATATTTGCTTTAAACTCTTTTTTTTTTTCATCAACACAAGTCTGATATTTAAATAAAAACCCAGTCTATATTATTTAAAGATTCATAGGCCAACTCGTTCTCTAAAATTAAAATTAATTCCAATTTTCATTATTTAACTTAATAATAAACGCCTATTTAAGTATTCTTTTACAAGTTGTCATATTGGTATTATCTCCACATCAACACTTACGCTTTGAAAAAACAAATTGCAAATAACGTATAACCTAGAGGGTAGAGAGAATGAGGGAGAGAGAGAGAGATAGAGAGAGAGAGAGAGAGAGAGAGATTTCCGAACGATTCAGACAGTTCCCAAATTAGTAGATTTCCGATTTCACCTGTTATTCTTTTACAAACAGATGATAAGAGAGACTTTAAGTTGTCATATAGGTATTATCTCCACACCAATATTTTCGCTTTGAAAAAACAAATTGCAAATAACCTAGAGCCTAGAGGGTAGCGAGAATGAGGGAGAGAGCGAGAGAGAGAGAGAGATTTCAGAACGATTCAGACAATTCCCAAATTGGTAGATTTCCGATTTCACCTGTTTCATAATATCAAGTGTGCTGCTTGACTAATGCAGTAGCGGAGCCTACTAGTCTGGGGGGGCATTTTGATGTATAAACTCCAAACTTTTAATAGTTAGATTTGATGTTAAAAATCAAATTAGAAGGTTTTTTATGGTGGTCGAAAAGTAACTTTAGTAGTTTTATTTGCAATTTTGTTACATGTTGGTACAAAATATGTAATTGTTGTATATCTTATATAAGAATCTTTAACCTTAGGATATATTTGTTGGATAGTAAAAAGTTTACGTTTACCTATATCAAAAGAAGTTATCCTTTGTAAAGGGTGTATTTAAAAAATTTCTGCTAGTCATGGGCATATGGGAGAGCCCATGATTGTTAAATCCTCTTTTCGTTTATAGTATTGCCCGTCAAATGTGAAGTAATTTTTGATCATAAAAAATAAATAAAACTTTTTAACCATAAAAAATGTACAATTAATTTTTTCTAATCAAACTCTTAATAATTTTTGTCTGTTTATATAACTTGATTACTACGAGCTTATACTGCGTGTAACAAAAGTAAGAATAATATGTACACTCGGGTTTTGAAATTATGCCGGATCCAAAGGCGAGCTCCGCATTACTGCCAAGTTTCCGTTTTTCTGTTATAAAAGAAAAAATATTTTTTTTAATACAACACCCTATACTATATTATTTTTTTAAAATCTGCTTAAAATTCTCAATACTTTATATTTAGGGTATTTTTTATGAAAGTCAACAGTTTTGGCGAAAATAAAGGTCTAATATCCATATTTTAATTTATTACGTTTTATTAAAATACCTGCACACAAAAGTTGCCTGATACGTTTGACATTGTAAGTTTTGTTGATCTATTCAGATCTAAAAGTTAGTTGTCAATATTATTATGGTGAAATAAGTGGGATATTTTGACAATCGAATCATTTCTATATAGCGATTCCGCATCGAAACTGACTAAAATATATTCTGTATCTAATTTGATTGCTTTCAGTTTCTCTACAAAATGCATAAAGTTCCTAATTTATCAATGTGCTTTTCCTGTATAATTATTAAGAATATTTGAAAGATATTTACCGATTTGGCAAGTGAGAGATCCTACACTGACGATAGGTCGAAGTGGTACATTAACCTTGTGTATTTTAGGTAGGCCGTACAACCGCGGGATCCTTGAGTAGCTTGGCCTTAACATCATCTTCTCTTCTGTAGGTGCAGTCGTCCAAGGACGACAGTGGCATTTACCTTGCCTACTAGAAGGATCCAAATGTCTGCACTATTGTTTAATCTTTATATCGCCGTTTTTTCCGCAGCTGATAAATCCGGCTTAGGCGGCTTAGAATTCGCTGTCGCTTCAATGGATGACACTATGTCTTCTTCGAGTATGTCCCTTGGTGTAATGGCGAAGTTTTGGCTTTTAGAGAGGAGGGATTGTTTTGCTTCGGTAAGGGTTTTGGAAGACAAAGACAGTCTTTGATTGTCCAGAAGTCCTTCAAACTTTTTTTAATGCTTAATGATAACTGTTTGATGTATCCTTTCCGCTTGTCTATTGGTAATGTTATCGAGAGTTCTAAATATTTGATATTTGTTATTTTTAAACGAATATTCAATCAATCGAATCTATCGTTTCCTTCCGTTCTTTCGTCCTCTAATATAAATTTCGGATCACTAAACTTTCCCTCCTCATTAAAGATAATTATGTCAATCAGAGTCTGAGGTCTGCCCATGGATAAGAAAAACATCAATAATGATTTCGCATTAATATTAACTAGATAGAGGATTATACAATTCGAATATCACGTTTCCTCTCTCTCTAAAATTTTAATTGGTATAAAAAAACCCTTAAAGGCTTTAAGGATTCATCTTGTCTCGCCACCAGAAAAATGTATAATAAAAAACTACCCAGCTTTATTTACAATCTTCTAAGTTGCAATTAAAGTAATTAAAAAACAAGACTAATACTGCTTGTTCAAGAACATGAATTAGATTTAAATAAGTTGAAAACTATTCCAATAGAAATTTACCAAAGTTATTTTAAAGTCATTTCAGACAAATTTTATTAAAATTGACAAAGTTAACACATCTTCGTTGGCTCTCGAACCCAGGATCTCTCGTATTCCTGGAAAACACCAACAACTTCTAGAACACAATCACAAAGTGCCTGGACGTGATGTAATCGGTCGTAGGTGAAGGTATGTGCAAACGCGGCATACACTATTACTGTTTTTAAGCAAGATCTTTACTTTAGAATTGATTATTGGAAAAATATAAAAGAGTAATTAAGAGTTAATTCAATTTTCATTATACCAATAAAGGAAACAGTATAAACTAAAGTTTTAAAACAAGTTCTAAATTTATAGTTAGAAAACGTTTATTGTCTAGGGAGCCTACATATTAAGATTTAAATATTTTTAGTTTACTCATTACCAAGCTTATTGGTTTAGTATAAATATATAGTACCTCAAAGGCATGGTAAAAATCTCGGTAAAAATAATATATGTTTTTAAAATATTAAGCATTTTATAATCTACATTTATAATAAATTAACATTATTATTATACTTAATTATAAAATTATTTTCTCTCGAAACTAGTGCGTTATATTTTCAAAAAATAATAATGACTTAAAAACGTAGCATGCTGAACACAAGAGCGACCCGTTCAGGAATCACAATCAGCAGTTCACAAATTCCGCCTCAGATTCCCACCACACGCTGGCTTTCGCACTTAGATTTTTTTATGGCAGTTGTTATGGCAACGCAATGAGCGGCATAAACCTGCTGCTGCAGGCTGCAGGCGCTTGTTATAAAATTAATGTAAATTAGTTGTAGTGCGTTTGTATCATCGGAGGCGGAAGCAGTTTGCATTGTGTCGTGCATCTTGGTATATAACTGTTTTCTACGAACAACAAAATATATTTAATATCTTATAAATTCATATTATTTCCCCTAAGTATTAAAAAATGCTTCAAAGCTTTGGATAATTAACATCATAAAAAGGTAAATAGCCATTTTGGGCGTTTGGGGCTGTGCACCTACCTACGCTGCGCTTCACCCGTTCTTAAATCCACGAGCCGCCAGTGATAAATAAATATTATCACTTTAAATAAACGTTAAGTTTTCTCTTACCTCAGTGTTTACCCATCCGATCATTTTGCTTGCACAGTAATTTGAAAATAGTGTATTTAAAATACTACTAAGTAAGATATTAACAACCGTTTCTACACAATGCATACTGCATCTTTCAAAATAAATGAAATGTTCTTGTTTTAAGAGATATTTAAAGATTAAAGTGGATAGTCATTTTAAGACTATCACTAATAAAAACCATCCTTCATTAAACCGAAAACATTGCAATAGTATCTTAAATTCTTCAAAATTTGTAAATTCACTTAGTTTTTTTATGTTGAATGTATTTCATCAAGTTCTTTGAGTTTATCGTTTTTATTTTTTCTGAATGACACCTTTTTTGATAAATATTTGGAATAGTTCTGAAATTTAGTAGGTACGCTAGTTACCTTTAACCGTGGCAAACTTCATTTAACTGTAACGATCTCACCAGTTGTAAAATTGTCTGAAAAAAATCCTCAGGCTCGAAATGACACTCACACACACGGTTATTATCAGTTGAAACAAAATTGTCACGGGGGATACCACTTAACCATTTTCGGCGTAATTCTTCGACCCTAAGAAACCGAAAAACTCTGGTTTTAGTGTCTCTGGAACGGTTTTCTCTGCAAAAAGGCACACAACACATATATGGCATAATGCTACAATGTCTATTTACATCTCTATTTAAATAAAAACCACTAGAAACACAAATGAAATATCGAAGTTTACATACATCAACTGGAAAAGCCGGCCGGAACAAAACAATAACACAAAAACTAGGTTAGGTTACTCGTCAGTTTGAAGAATTTCTGCTAAGATGGAGTGCGACGTTGACAAACTTCCAGCGCCTTTACTTAAAGGAAATAACTAGCTAGTGATGTTTATGATGGTGTTTAATTATATAATACGCTGTACTCTTTATTGAAATTTTAAATATATTTAGAAAAAAAAAATCGCAACAAAATTAAAAGATAACCGTCGGTCACTTATTGATCGAGGCGGTAGCCAATCAAAAACTCGTTAATCGTTCATCTACGGAACGTGACGTCAGAGCAATATTTGAAGTACGCACTTTGTGCTTTTGTTCTAGGAGTTGTTGAAAACGCTCTAACCACTAAGCCACGAAATTTAAGCTAATAAAATATAGACAACCAAAAAGCAACAGAAAATTATTTCAATATATTTGTATTCCCTGAGATTTCTAGGTTTAAAATTGCATTTTGAATTTCCTTGACCCAGTTTGTTCCACTATTTTACTTGTTTTTGTAATAAATCTAATTAACAATAAATCGTGCGATAGAAAATTTATTGCATTAAACCTAATTCAAGGAACTTAAGGTAATACCGAAATAGAGAAGGAAGCCATCGTGATTTATGGGCACACAAAATGTCAGCCTTCTTCTTAAAATTAACTGTTAAAACGTTTTTGTCGCAACAAAGTGTTTGATGTCTCATTTATTTTGTATTTAGCCCTTAATTATCTGTGAGGATGATCGATTGTTTTTGTTTAAGAAATTTGGCTGAAAGTCTCCAAGGCATTTTTTTTGGGTAAAATAAAATTGCTGCAGGTTTTTGTTAACCGACGCACCCTTAATGCAATGTCTGTCAAGCGCGTTTACCAATGATTAATTATGTTATATATTTATAGAAAAAAATGTATTTAAAATTAAAATATCGACAAGAAGAAAATTACTAAATTGTTCTTGACATCTATCTTATTTTCTTCGTAGTAGAAATAATTTAGGCATGTTTAAACACATTTTATATATATATATATATATATATATATATATATATATATATATATATATATATATATATATATATATATATATATATATATATATATATACATATATATACATATATATATAAATATATATATATATAAATATATATATATATATATATATATATATATATATATATATATATATATACAGAAATTAACTAAATTCTGAGTTTAAAGTCAGAATTTAACGAAATGCATTTTTGACGTCTCCTGCCAAACCTGAAATTGGTGTCAGGAGATAGATAATTAAATATTAAGACAGACAAGTGAAATCCATTTCGTTACAAGTAAACTCGTTTGAAATTTACCGAGCTTCAAAGGGTCAAAATTGTCATTGTTCAAGCCATTTTCTCGAAAACAGTTAAATTTAGGCATGAGAAAAGTAACTCAATAAGTGCTTGGATTTATTAGAAAAATATAAAAATTTAATAAAATATAGGGCATTTCATTTAAAAAACGGAAGATGCCTCCGGTTTGAGGTAGAAGCGGCAACACCGCGCAATTTAAAATATTTTATAACGAGAGTATATTATGTTCATCTATGATAAAAGCCAAATTCTCAAAACATCCTATTCATTGGTTCTCCAGATATTTCTAATAGGACACTCAACTTGAATCACCCTGAAACAGAGGGGGAGATCTGTCAGTATGTTTCGCGAGACACCCTTACATCGTTGAAACATATATGAACCGTTTCTTAAGACTTATTTATCGTTTTGTATCACCGTTTTTTTTTGTGAACTTTTTAATGTATATGTTTTCTTGTATTCATTTTGGCTTTTTTTTCAGAAATAGAAATAAATAAAAATATATAAAATGAACTAATTAAATATATGTTTAATTTGTCAGGGACTTATTTAACACTCAAAAATCAAAATAGAAAACTTTTATTTTGTACCCTCCCCCCTTTTATCATTTTTTAACTATCTGTAGTTTGGTGGAACAATCCATAGCGAATTTGCCATTATTTAAACAAGAATATTGAACTTGTTTTTTTGGTTCCAGTCTGTTATACAATCGTACGGACTAAATTCTGACTTTAAACACAGAATTTTGTTAAATTCCGACTTTAAACTCAGAATTTTGTTAAATTCTGACTTTAAACTCAGAATTTTATTAAATTCTGACTTTAAACACAGAATTGCGTTAATTGTTAGAGATCATTATAAAACATGTCGTGAAGCGGCTGAACTTTTTTTTAATAGACATCCAGATAAACAAATAAGCTATGTTACTTTTGCAAATAGCATGATCAAGTTTAAATCCACTGGGTTTGTTGATAATACGTTTAAAAGAAAATACTAAGCCTAGTCTACTACCGAAGAAAATCAAATGAAATTTTTACAAGCGGTCGTTGAAAACCCTAAAGTCTCGGTGAGGAAAATATCAAAATTGCTTCTGGGTAACGTAACAAAGTCAACAGTCAGTACGATTTTACGAGCAAATTAATTCTATCCTTACAAACCTAGATACGTAATCCATACACTTTTACCTAGAGATTTTGAAGTTCGTTTTCTGTTCAGTGCACGGTTCCAAGGAGAAGCTGTATATGATTCTTTCTTCGTCAAAAATGTCAAACGGAGTCGTATACTCACAGAACTGCCGCTCCTGGTGTAACAAAAATCCTAATTTTTTCATAGAGTGTCGCAATCAATACTCATTTAAAACAAATGTTTGGTGCGGTATTTCGGATAACCAAATAGTAGGGCCTTATTTTTTCGCTCGTGAATATTTGACAAGCCAAACTTACTTAAAAATTTTATTTTGAATTTGTTGAAGAATTGCCATTAAATATCAGGCGTTCACTTTGGTACCAACAGATAGTTTCCAATTTTTTACTAAGGACATTTTCAAATCCCTGGACTAAAAGGTATTCTGCAATCCCGTGGCCAGCCAGGTCTCCTGGCCTCACCCCTTTTTTTTCGTTTTCCTTTGGGCGCTGCTAAAAGAAAAGGTTTATCTTCACAGGCTATTCCAAAAAGTTGATCACCTGGAATGGTAAGAGCAGCAATAGCAGAGTTCAGTAGAAGAACCATAATTTGTATGGAACGGGATGGCGCTAAGGTAGAAGCATAATATTGTTCATTGTTTATTCTTAGTTAATTTTTTTACGATATTGTTAAATAAAACTTTTTGTATACCCCGTACATTGCATTCAGATTTGAATATCTTTATGAAATTTAGTATTTTATGATATGGAATACTCAGAATAATTCTCTTATGGCATTTTGCTCTAAAACTAAACTTATGGCTAGTTTTCTCTTCGGGCAATTTTAGATTTTCTAAGTTTTTGGCCACACTGTACAATATTCTTTAAGTTTTATAAATCCAATAATATTCTCGGAGGAAGCAGAACTTTTAATGAAGAGTAACATTTTTCATAAAATGAAAAATAAAAAGTTTTCCATTTGTTAAGAACTTTTCAGGACAAAAAATCATCGAAAACTTGTACATTTGGGGTTAAGGAGGTTTTTGGACGTGCTGAATTGAAATTCTGTAATTTCGAGAACAAAGGAGCAATACATTTCGAGGTATTGACATTTATCAGATAATTTTCTCATATGCCCCGTATAGTAAGGATGCAGTTAAATGGGCGTGTAGTACTTTTTGGGGATTCTGTAAACACATATAGTAATTTCCCACTATTAATTAAATTTAAATTTATATCGTAAAATTTTTCGTAGTACCAGGAAAAAAAAATTTGAAGTCAAACGCGTAAGTAAGTTTAAGCTATGCCGTGAACTGACAGACAAACCGACAGATGGACCGACGGAATTGATAAAACATATTTGTTGGCATCTAGAGACTCTAGAACGTGAAGATATGTCAAACTTGAAAGAGCGATTTTTAAATGTTTTATTTAGCCGTCATCTTAAATTAGTGCCACAATTTCACTAGTTTATCTGTATACCACAATTATTTATCGCACACAATTTGAAAGCAGGCCCTTAGTTAGTTTTTCAGGCTGAATTTTGAAATATTTTACTAACTCGCAATTTTGTCGCCATCTTGGATTCGTATCAAAATTTTACAAGTTGATTTTTGAGATGATACATAATATTTTTTGTGCAAAATTTAAGATACATTTGATAAGCAGATTTTTAGTAATTTCAATAGGCCGCTATTTTGTTTTGCCACATTGGATTTTTACTACAATGTTACCAGGTCATTCCTATATGACCTTTAATTTTTGACAAAAATTTGAGGTCAATCAGGTAAGTAGTTCTTTTGCTAGGCAACAAACAGACAGATCGACGAAATTAAGAAAAGATGTTTTTCGGCCCCCAAATCGCAAAGCTCTAAAGATTTTGTCGCGAGAACAATACTTCCCTTTACTAAAATATTCAGATAAAATTGTGCAATAATAATTATAATTTGTTTGTTGTTGGAATCTTCAATATAGAAAAGCACTAATTAGTAAAAACTAATATTTTATTCCACATTGAAAATTTGACTTTATGAAGTTATTTATATAATGTATGTCTACATATATATCACTGCAAATAAACACAATCGTAACTAACTAACTTCATAAACTCAAGTTTTCAATGTGGAATAAAAATATAATTTTTTACTTTTAATCAGTTCTATTTTTTTATAAAAATTTTATTTCATCTTTTTTGGTTTTCTATTTATACCAAATTTCAAGTTTTAAGGCCCAAACTTTAAATATTAAAATTTTGGACATACCTGTTAAAATAAATAAGTAGCTACTGGATCCATGCATGGGAAATTTCGCCTGAATCGTCGTATTAATATTATATAAAATGTGACATTTATACAAATTTATAGAAAATGAATAATATACATTGTCAACAATTAAAATGGTAAGTAAAATTAGTTCCATTAAAAACCCCGAAAACCATTTGTAACACCATATGATCATGAATATTTTGCTTCCTGATGATATGGTGACCGTGATATATATTGCCTCCGGCGGTCACATAATCATGGAGTAAAAAGGGATATACAATCCATCGTGTAGAAAAAATAAGTATTGAGGAATGACGGCTAAAATCTCGGCCTTTTTACGTCTACCTAATCCAGAACGTTATAGAGGATATACTTTTAGCCGCTCATAAACAGATTGCAGATTCTGGCTAAGTGATTACAAACATATAATGACTAATTGGTTAGTAATCAACTTCTGTAGTAGAAGGTTACGTGGAAGAGAAAGAGATTAAAGACATGTTTAATACGATTTTATCTACTAGTTCTGTAACACCAAATCCATACCCGTCAACTCTGAGAAGTCAGTTCAAATCTATGCACAGTTGTGAACCATCTTCATCCACTTCATCTGCAAGTACAGTAAATACTTATTTAGTATCAGCGGACTGGATATGCCCTATTAAAAAGTTCTGTTTAATTTAAATAAATATTTAGCTGAATTAAGAAATCATGGTTCTTGGGATTAGAGCGTGTCAAATTGGAATTACTATCCGACGTTTCGCCTTCGATTGCACAAGGCGTCTGCAGGGATCTTTACTCCACGAGATCTGATTACTGAATGAGCTCGAAGAGATTCAGGCGGGCTTTTATATCCGACTTGTTCTTGCCGAACCGTGACCCTGTGTTAAGATCGGTTTCCACGTGTGATGTAGGCCCGGCCGTAACCCGTATCTCTATTGACATTTTTGTATGTTTGAATATTTCAATAGATTCTCTAATTTTTCGTTTATAAAAACCTGGAACCGATGCTAGAACCTTGGTTTCCTTTACATTTGTAATATGGCCAGTGTTATGTTGGTGTTCAGCTACAGCAGATTGAACAATTTGTTTCTTTTTAATACATTGTTCATGTTCCTTAAGTCTAGATGATATTGATCGTCCTGTTTCTCCCACATACGCTTCTCTACAGGAGCAAGGAATTTTATATACTCCTTCTGTTTGGAAAGGTACAATATCTTTCGGGGATCGCAAGCAATGACCAATTTTCTTATGTGTATTAAAGATTGTACGTATGTTGGACCGCCGAAGTAATCGCCCTATTTTGTCTGTAGTGCCATGTATGTAGGGAAGAACAACACTACCTAATGGTGGCTCTTTATCATTCTCCTTTGGCGGAGTTGGATTACTATATCTTTTAATTCAACGCGTAATATCTTCAGTGCAATAGCCATTCCCTCTGAGAGCTTCGGTCAGTTTCGATGTTTCCGATGTTAAAGAATCTTGATCAGAAATCGAAATAGCTCTGAATACTAGTGAGTTAATAACCAATTTCTTTTGTTCTGGATGGTGATGGGAATTTGCATTTAAGTATTTATTTGTATGGGTCGGTTTTCTATACACAGAATGTCTTAATGTACCATTTTCCTCCCTTTGAACACATACATCTAGAAAGTGAATCGTTCTATTAGATTCAATTTCCATTGTGAACTTGATATTATGATGTTGCCGATTAAGGTGGTGCAGAAATATGAGAAGATTATCCTGTCCATGAGGCCAAACAACAAAAGTATCATCTACATATCTGAACCAGTGCTTTGGTTTTAGTGAAGCGGATGTTAGAGCAATATCCTCAAAGGCTTCCATAAAGATATTCGCTACCACAGGTTGAGTTAAACTTACTTTAATTATTGCTTTATATAATATATCACATCAGGCAAATTAATCCGTTTTGTTATATGGTTAATCAGTTTTTCAAAATCATCTCATTTTATGATGTAACTAAGTTAATTTTCGGTTAAAATATAATTTTTTGGAAATATTACTCTATAGAGCTTTCAAAAATCACATAGCTATCAACAACCTTTAGCTTTCACATTATCATCAATTTTTTTTCAAAGTCATATTTCTTTAGTTCACTTCTTCAAATTAGATTTTTTAAAATTTTGTTACCTCCTAGAAACAGTAAATAGGAAACTTGTAGGGAATATATGGAAGGTTTTGAATCTGCTTTTCTTTTGTGTGAAAAGAGTAAATAACTTAGGCTATATGCCTCCTCAAAGTAAGGACATCGATTATTTTTTAATTTCTATCAGCAATTTTTCGGACTTGTTGTTTTTAACGGCCTACTCTAAAAATTTCCATTTAAACTTTATACTTACTAATAACCAATCATATTATTAGAAAAAAGTCTTAAATTGATATCATCCGTACAACGTAAAATAAAATTTGCTTATAAGAAACTACCTATTATTGTGCCACAATCGAATCGTTTGAAGATCGTTAAAAAGTTAAATTTTTCTTATGAAAAACATTGTTTTTGAACTCTAAGATAAATCATTGTCAAAGCTATAGCTCTTATTTCCAATTGTTTGTTTGCTCCAGACTGTTCGACGCTTTTTATGTTTTAGTAAACAACTGCACAGAGAAAGTTAATAGTTGCGGCATCTGATTTGCAAAATAGCTTTTTTTTTTCTATTAATTCGTATTTTATTAAAGCTCTGTTAAAGTAGATAAAATGCTTATCAGATTATATATATATATATATATATATATATATATATATATATATATATATATATATAGCCTAAGGCGGCCATGATGTTTTGACGGCATCTAATTTGTTGTTTACTATTCAATCACTGATGCCAAATCACCATGGCAAGTTACACGATTAAGCAGCATGTTCAAATGATTAAACTTTATTATCAGAATGAGTGTTCGTTTGTGCAAACGTTGCGTGCGTTGCGGCCATTTTACGGCAGGCGCGGTTGCCCTTCAAAGTCAACTCTCCAACGTTTGGTGGCCAAATTCGAGACGGCTGGTTCAGTAAACAATATATATATATATATATATATATATATATATATATATATATATATATATATATATACACGGTGGTCCATCTCAGCTCCCTTCTTCTGTAGCTCACTTATCATTTGACTCATAAATTTGAAATCTGGCACAACTCATATGTATTTTAGGGCGCATTTTCTAAAAATATTTTTGATTATACAGGGTGACCCAAAAAAGTGTGACGTCACAATGACATATTTTTTTAAATTAGATGACCTATATTTTCTTACATATTTAGATGGCTTCCATAGTTGTTTAGATCATCCTAAAATTTTATTGGATTCGATCGGTAAATAACGGCTTAAAAAAATTAAATGTGAAAAAAAGTGAATTGTCACTACTGTTAAAAAAAATTTATAAAAATTCAAATATCGCCTCGACATAAGAATCAAACTGGGAGTTCATTAAATAAGGTTTGACAATCTCGCTGACCAAATTTAAACGATCTAAATTATACAGGGTCTACAAAATTAAGTGTCAAAATTACCGAACTTCAAAGTGCATTTTCTTTCTTTTTTTAAACATCAACACTATACTTTTTTCACTGCAATCGATGCGTAATTGAAAAATAAAACTTTTTTGTAAATACATCTTTATTAAAATTTCTAACGTATTAAAAGATATTCGCCAAAAACTGGTAAAGCGTCCTATTTTACCAGTCATTTTAATGAAAAGTAATCCAAGGTGGCTTAGATTATTAAAATGAATGACGTAGAATTCAATCAAAATGACAGGAGAGT
The DNA here is from genome assembly GCA_030620095.1 of Kuschelorhynchus macadamiae. Lineage (NCBI taxonomy): Eukaryota > Metazoa > Arthropoda > Insecta > Coleoptera > Curculionidae > Kuschelorhynchus > Kuschelorhynchus macadamiae. Next base: position 25,945 of record JAUTXW010002903.1, on the reverse strand, counting down.
CTTTTTGACAAATTTAAAAAAATTATTTTGTTTACAACCGGTTTAATATTCTTCTTGATCATAATTATTACAAAGTATTGCGAAATTTTGTTCCAGTAGTATAGTTTGTTTATTGTGGTTATAGTTGTTTGCAGTTTATTTCAAGAAGTTATTTTTTTAAGTAGTCTGTTAAGTTGTTCAAGTTTTGCATAAGTATTTTTACAATGAATTATACCAAAGAAAAGCTAGTAGATCTGATTTTTGTTTTGAGACAATCTCAAAAAAATAGTATTTTGGCTAGTCGGATATACGCGGAGCGATATCCGGAACGAAGACATCCCGATAAGAGAAGCCTGCAAAACTTATTAGATAGATTGAACAACTTAACAGACTACTTAAAAAAATAACTTCTTGAAATAAACTGCAACCTGCAACTCTGCTATTGCCGCTCTTACCATAGCTGGTGTAATTTCTTGTACACACTGTCTGATGACTATTTCCAGGTGATCGACATTTTGGAGTGGTCTGTAAAGATAAACCTTTTCTTCTAACAGTCCCCAAAGGAGAAAGTCCAACGGGGTTAGGGCCAGTCCAGTTCCTGTCCAGCGATTTAAAAGTCCTTTGTAAAAAATTGGAAACTATCTGTGTACTATGACATCGTGTTGGTACCAAAGTGAACGCCTGATATTTAATGGCAATTCTTCCACAAATTTAAACACTTGATTAATTAAAAAATTCAAGCAACTTTGGCATGTCAAATTTTCACGCAAGAAATACGGCCCTACTATTTGGTTATTCAACATACCTCCCCAAACGTTTGTTTTAAAAGAATATTGGTTGCGACATTCTTTGAGAAAATTAGGATTTTCATCACACCACCAGCGGCATGTGAGCATACAACTCCGTTTGACGTCAATGTCGCCTCATCGGTAAATAATATTTTTCTGGCGAGGAAATAATCATCTACAGCTTCTGCTCGGGACCATGCACTGAATAGGAAACGAACTTCAAAATCTCTAGGTAAATATGTGGATATATCTAGGTTTGTAAGGATAGAATTTATTTGATCGTAAAATCGTTCTGACTGTTGATTTTGTTGCGTTACCCGGAAGTGATTTTGATATTTTCCTCACCGAGACTTTAGGATTTTCAACGATTGCTTGCAAAACTTGCATTTTATTTTCTTCGGTTGTAGACCAGGCTTGGTGTTTTTTTAAACGTATTATCAACAGACCCAGTGGATTTAAACTGGGTCATGACATTTGCAGTAAAAATAACATAGTTTATTTGTTTATCTGGAGGTCTATTATTAAAAACTTCAGCCGCTTCACGACATGTGTTATAATGATCCTCAACAATTAATACAATATCAGTTTTTTCCTGTTTTGTTAATTTAACTACCGTGATGAAAATAGAAGAAAAATATTGAGTGTAATAAAATAACCAAACACTTCAAATATCTACTGTCAGTACAATGCAATATTATGTTTCCGTAACAACAGCATGTTCAATTTTTTTTTAGCCTACTCAGTTTTTTTGGTAATTAGCGTAACATTACATTTTCTGCTACTAGAAAAGTACTTCCGAATTTCTTCATGAAATTTAGTACTTTATCACACCTCGGAATATTCAGAATAATTCTCTTGTGGCATTTTGCTCTAAAACTAAACCCTGTATAATATTTTTTAAGTTTTATAATTCCAGTAATATTTTCGGAGGAAGCAGAACTTTTTATGATAAGTAACATTTTTCATGAAATGAAAAATAAAAAAGCTTCCATTTGTTAAGAACTTTTCAGGATACACTGTATATATATATATATATATATATATATATATATATATATATATATATATATATATATATATATATATATATATATATATATATATATATATATATATATATATATATATATATATATATATATATATATACATACACAGGGTTATGATAAATTAAGGAATAAATTCATTATCTTGGAAATTAAAAAGGTAATAGAAAAACGCTCGAACCCGTCGATTTAGATTTATTTTTACGCATATTAAGAAATTATTTTAAACTATACAGGGTCACTCACAAAAGTTGTACAACTGTCATCTTTGATTTTTTCAATACATCGCCTTATTTTTTTCTGCTGATTTGAATTCTCTATGAAATTCTAGACATTTTTGGTATAACATAACCTATACTGAAAATCAACAGTTATCGAAATAATCTTATCTAAATAAAACCTGTGTATTTAATAACCTATCGGACATTTGTATACCCTACCTATGTCTGTCGCGTAATCCCAAAGAAAAATGACTTTGTCACTGTCACTGTGTTGACAAGTCATATAATTTATTTACGATCTGCCATTTTGATTTCAAATATTGAATATGCGTTTAACAGAGAAAGAAAGAATTGAAATTCTAATAATGCTTGGTACTGGTGATAAGACTAGGACACAAAAAGAAGTTTGTCAGCTGTTTAACAACAGATATCCTCATAGGCAACCTATTCTCAGTCTGCAGTGAGCAAAATAGAAAGGAAATGGACGGATACTGGTAGTGTTACGGACCGCTTTGGAAAAGGTCGCCTTAGGATCTCAGATGAAAAGAAACTAGACGTTCTCTTAACTTTTTAAGATAATCCACATTCCTCAACTACCGACGCAGCCTATGATAATGATATACATCAAACAACAGTTTCCAAATTTTTGAAAAAAGAACATTTTTATCCCTATAAAGTGAAATACTTTCAAGAATTAATAAATGATGATTCAGATCGCAGAAACGAGTTTTGCGAAATTATGACCAACATGTGTAATCATGATCCATTATTTGTCAAAAGAATTTGTTTCACAGATGAGGCAAAATTTTGTCTCAATGGAGGAGCAAATAAACAAAATTTTAGACACTGGGCACAAGAAAATCCTAACTGGTACAGGGAAAGTCATACACAGTATCGTCAAAGTGTTAATGTATGGGCAGGTATTGTAGGCAATAAAGTTATAGGTCCATATTTCTTTGATTCCTCACTAACGGGGCAAATGTATCTTCAATTTTTGGAAGAGAATCTTATACCAGCATTAGCTACCCTACATCCTAATGTAAACAATCCGTATCTTCCCAGTGAACTGTTATGGTATCAACAGGATGGGGCTCCACCCCATTTTGCAGCTGACGTCAGGAGATACTTAAATGAAACCTTTCTGAGACGATGGATTGGGCGACGTGGGACAATAGAGTGGCCGGCAAGATCGCCGGATTTAAGCCCGTTAGACTTTTTCCTTTGGGGGTATGTGAAAAACGAAGTGTATAAAAATAAGCCACATACTATTGAAATTCTTAAGGATCGTATTCGAAGTGTTATAAGAAATATTCAATGTGATACAGTTACTAATGTGCAACAAGAGTTTTTCCATCGTCTAGGGCATTGTAGAGCTGTAAATGGTGGACATTTTCAAAATTTAATAAAGTAGTTTTCTTATTTAATTTCCTGATATGTGTTTTATGTTTTATTTACATAAACATATTTCGATAACTGTTGATTTTCAGTATAGGTTATGTTATACCAAAAATGTCTAGAATTTCATAGAGAATTCAAATCAGCAGAAAAAAATAAGGCGTTGTATTGAAAAAATCAAAGGTGACAGTGACAGTGAGTGACCCTGTATAGTTTAAAATAATTTATAAATATGCGTAAAAATAAATCTAAATCGACGGGTTCGAGCGTTTTTCTATTACCTTTTTAATTTCCAAGATAATGAAATTATTCCTTAATTTATCATAACCCTGTATAAGTTTGTTGATCTCTGTTGTTAGACGGTAAGTTATTTTTTGACTTAAACGTTATAAAAACTCTGGAAAACACTGGAAACAGAACTCTAGCAAAAAAAATTAATCACTTTCACCTTTGACTTAACAAGGAATATTGATATCTGATTTGAATTTAAAAAAGGAAAATACTTATAAAGTATATGAAAATAGCCCAGGGATACTGAAAATTTCAGGTAAGTTTGAAACTTTAAGAACCTTCTTAAAAGTGATCGGATCTTCACGAGCCTTGAAGGGTTCAAAAGCTTGCTGTATTATATTTCAAAGATACTTATTTAATGTATCTTAAAGTTATTAGAGTGACATTGTACGGAGTCCTTCAAAAAACCTTTGAAAATTTTTAAAACACTTGAATGGGCGCGTTCTACGTAGAATTACGAATCTTAATTTTCAATTTCGTTTTTAGCTTTTTATTAAAGAAACAAAAACAACTTTGTAGAACCCTATGTTTTTAATTTTATCGTTCAATTGGAATAAAATCAATTAAAGCTCATAAGTGTACCCAAAAACAAAACAATTTATACAGGGTAACTCAAAGATTTGTTGTTTCTAATATTCCAGTTATCTTTTTCTATGATTTATGCGATCGTATGTTGACATCTTTATTTTGTAATGTGAGTTTTTGAGAAACGTTGAGTTGTCTATATGTACAGGGTACACTAAGAGGTAAAAATAAAAAATAAAAGTGTTTTATTTTATAATTAAACACAATTTTCATCAATTAAAAAATACCGTTAAAACACTAAAAAATATTACTGCTCTACAGTTTTTTAAAAATTTTGTATGAAATGATCTACCTAAGTTACCTTATTATACTGTAATATCTTCATAGTAGCACTGAATAAATTAATACTTGGGTGACTTTTGACAATAAAGGAATGAGTAATATTCGTTTGACAAATCTAGAAATTTGTGTGCTTAAAAGTGAGAACGGAGAGACAACATTTAACGAGAGGGCAGATGTTAAGAGCCACTGGTATGCTTGAAGCTGGTATGCTACAAATCGAAGTGGCGCATGCGACTGGTACAACACAAAGTGTTTTTTGCCCTTACTGCGAAACAGAGCTTGTATCCAAAAGACATCTAGCACCACGCCGCATTACCAATCAAAATCAAGACGGTTTTCTGCAATTATCTGCGAGAAGAAATCCGACGATAATAGCATCTGAACTGAAAATGTGACTACATCAGATCCATGGTATACAGGTAACATCTAGAACTGTCATTAATATATTGTACGAAGCTGGCTTAAAATCTAGGGGACCTTTGAGGTATCAACCACTCGCAAGGGAAAACCGTGTCGTCCGCTTATTTTCTTTACGGACGAATCACGATTTAGCCTCCATCCTGATTCAGATAATGAAGCACGGTTAAGTAATGTACAGGAGGTTCATTCATACAGGGGCGGAGCTGTTATAGTTTCGGGTGGAATTAGTATAGTATACTGGCCTAATTCTACTAAACAATTTTCTTAACGCCAATCGCTACGTCGATGAAATACCCCGACTAGTTGTTATATATGCAGCTGCCCTTGGAGGCAACTTTGTGGTTATGCACGATAATGCGAGACCGCAAATCGTAAGGACGGTACGAACATTTTTAGAAGATAATGTTATCATGATTTCTTCGAAAACCTCGGTTAACTCTTGGAAGCTTTACAAGGAACTTGGCGGGTAATACCACAAGCAGACTTAGATCATTTGATACAAAGCATACAAAGAAGGTGTAGAGCCGACATTAATAATTGTGGTGAGCACACGACCTATTAAGTATCTTTTAATGTTTTAGTAGTGTTTTTTAATTCTGTATAAGATATTATTTTTGATAAAAAGTTAAAAGAAACGCTTCTATTCTTCATTTTTATCTCTTAGTGTAATCAGTACATTTAGACAATTCAACGTTTTTCAAAAATTCGCATAAAGAAATGGAGGTGTAAGCAAACGATCGCATAAATCATAAGACAATCGGCAAAGTTCTTTTACCAGGAACTTACCTCGTTTTGAATCTTTAATTTTATTCAGTTGTAGTTTATCCGTGTATCAAATTAATTTTTCTGCAAAATTTAAAGTCAATTAATAAGATTTTTTTTAACGTTGAAAAATTTTATTTGGTAGCCGTTTTGTTCTAACATATTGAATTCGTACAACAACTTTACCAGTTTATCTCTATATTATACTAAATGCTTGTACAAAATATGAAATTAATCTAATAAGTAGTGTTTTCAGGCTGACTTTTTAAATATTTCAAAATGCCTCCATTTTGTTTTGTTATCAGTTTATCCTACACAATACTTGATTTTTCTGCAAAATTTGGGGTAAAATGGATAATTAGTTCTTTCAAGAATAATTTTTTTAACGTTTCACTAGGCTGCCATTTTATTCCAGCATATTGGATTTTTACCAAAATATAAAAAGTTTCAGTGGTAGCTTGTGGATATAAAAACGGGTGAAGTGCAGGTAGCAAGGTGGACAGCACCGCAGGCAAAAATTGCGCCGCAGTCGAAAATTTTTCGGGGTACCACGCCCAAAATGGCTACTTTTTTAACCTTTTTATGATGTTAATTATCCATATCTTTGGAGCGTTTTTAATACTTAGGGGAAATAATATGAATTTATAAGATTTTAAATATATTTTTTTGTTCTTTAAAAAACAGTTATGTACCTATATCTTAAAGTTAATTTCGATTCGATTTGATCGATCGAGCCTGCAGCAGCAGTTTATGCCGCTCCCATCTCTATTTGCCATACGGATATTCGCCATTGCGTTGCCATAGCAACTGCCGTAAATAAATCTAAGCGCGAAAGCCGGCGTGCGTGAGGACTCTGATGCGGAATTGGTTAATACTGGTAGTGCTGATTGTAATTACAATCCCCCAACGCGTCGCTCTTATGAAAAGGTGTTCAGCGCACTACGTTTTTATGTCATTATTATTTTTGAGTATATAACGCACTAGTTTTGATAGAAAATAATGGTAAAATTAAGAAAATAATGTGAATTTATATAAAACCTACTGCATTTTTATACTAAAAATATAAATAAAAATATAAATTATAAAATGCTTAATATTTTAAAAATATTTTTATTTTTGAGTAAATTGATTGGAAAATGTAGGTTAAGCGGCGCTTCACCCGCTTCCCCTGGCGAGCCGCCACTGAAAGGTTTATATCCATATGACCTTTAATTTTTGACCAAAATGTGAAGTCACTCTGGTAACATCTAGGAACACTAAAACGTGAAGATATGTAAAACACGGGAAGGTTATTTTTTCACGATTACAAATATTATATTAAGTCGCTATTTTGTTCCGCCATCTTGAATCAGAACCACAATTTTTCTAGTTCCTCTCTATACCACAGTTACCATAATTTGAATTCAGTCCACCATATTGGATCAATACCAAAATTTTACCAGTTGATTCCTACATAATACTTGATTTTTGTGCAAAATTTAAAATAAATTGGATAAGTATTTTTTTAGTAATAATGTTTTTAACATTTCATTAGGCCGCCATTTTGCTTTGCCATATTGGACTTTTACCAAAATATTACCAGATCATCCCTATATAACCCTTAATTTTTGACCAAAATTTGAAGACAATCGGGTAAGTAGTTTTTAGCTATGCCGCGTAGAGACAGACCGATCGACCGACGGAATTGAGAAAACTTGTTTTTCGGTACCTAGGGACCCTGAAAGTTAAAGATCTGAAAAAATCTCGGAGGATGGTTTTTTTTACGATCACAATACTTCCCTTTTACGAGGGAACTAAAAAGGAAATTGAAATATCGGAAACAACATCACTTTAGTTACCCTGTACAATTTTTTATTTTTGAGCCCCTTTTTAAGCTTTATTTGATTTTTGAAAAGAGTTCTGCCAAATTGCTTCTTTCTAAAAAGAGATAGCAACATTTCCCTATTAGGGGTTTTTGAATAGTAAACTTGTCTTAGCTAAAAAAGTTTCGTAATTCTACGTAAAATGTACCCATTCAACTGGTTTAAAAAATTTCGATTTTATATTTGAAGGAATCCGTATAATATCACCTAATAACTTTAAGTTACTTTGAAGAGCTATCTTTGAACGACAACATTTTCAAGAAAGTTCTTGAAGTTTTAAACTTTCAAGTCTTTTCGAAATGAAAAAGGCTTTAAAACATAAATCTTTTCTATTTTTCTCAGAACTTGTGACTTAAAACTTAAATATTTTTCAAATAAACCGGTCATAATCTTAAAAATATGCGTTCTGTGACTGACACCTCTCCTTATGTGTTTTAATTTTCTTTATTGGTTTTAAATTTTCTATTCCTTATAGTACAGTGAAACAGGAGACCCTAGATATATCATGATGATTAACTGAATATGCAATAAAATATCTGAGTCATAAAAGGACATCTACAAAGACTATGCTCATTCCTCTATCCTTTATACTTTTCATAACAGTTTCCAGTACACTGCAACTCTAATACTGAATACGATTTTCAAACGATCACAAATTTAGTTTCACATAATATCGTAATATAATTAAAATTAGAATAATATTCAAGCAATTTCAGAGGGTTTATTTAGGTTTCCGAAAACATAGTTTTCACCCGAAGGCACTCTTACCTTTCTAAACTTTGTTGTAAGCCACCAATTATATAGCCTTGTTTCTAATTACGTCGTCTATAAATAAAGAAAATATAATTTAATTAAGTTTAATTTTATGAATATGGTATATTAAAGTAATTAATTTCTGTTATTTTTGTTCATTAAACTGATTTTTTACTCCCCTCATAAGAATCTGATTAAAACTCAAGAGTCATATGGGGATGGAATGGTAATATTTTCGCATGAATATGGCGTATTTATAGAATAAACTCAAACATTGCATAAAAATCAAGTGTGATATAAGGATAAACCGGTAAAATTTTGGTGTAAAGCCAGTATGGCGGAACAAAATGGCCGTTCGAGAAAATCTTCAAAAATTAATTACCAGAAACTATTTATTAGATTGACTTGACTTTTTCTCAAAGATCAAATGTGAAACAGGGATAAATCGGTAAAATTTTAGCGCAAATCCTGTATGGGCATAACAAAATGGCGATTGAATGAAATGTTTAAATTTTCGATAAAACTCCATTTCCAGGAAATTAATAAATTAAATAGTTTATTATTTAAATACAATGTAATTAAAGTTATAAAAAATATGTAATAAAAAAAAATTCCTTTGGTATGGATGAGTGGACGATAACGGATCTTTCACGCCTAGAAAGGATTATAAGTACGCAAGTGACCAAGCAATGTATGCATCACCCAAAAACTAATGCAGAAAAAAGAACTCTGCCAATGGGCGAAGACGGCTTGTCGATTATTAACATTCGAAATCTTCACAACAACCAGATAACATCATTGAAAGAATACTTTTACCATCGTGCATACAAAGAAGAACTCTACCAATGGGAGAAGGCGGCTTGGCGATTATTAACATCCGAAATCTTCACCACAGCCTGATAACATCATTGAGAGAATACTTTCACCATGGTGCAGAAACTCTCCTCTGCACAAGGCTGAATGTAATGCTAATGTGCATTACACACCGCTTAAATTAACGAAGCTCTATTATCAACTCAGGACAAGATAAATATATTGAAAAGCAAAGCCTTAAGACATATCCAAGACTTATTTCCAAGACCTATGATGTCGTAGGTACCAGTCTAGAAATTATAGAAATTACATTCTCAATGGTCCAATGCTCCAAGACAATAGGTGTAAAAACCCTTACGACAAAACAAAAACTATTTAACACATCACTTAAGGATGATCATTTTTTATTCAGACCCTGTCTTATAAAGTTTATCTTATTGACGCAGTAGTCGAAATACCGTAATACAAATACGAACCACCACCTATTATAGACAACGTAAACAGAAGAATCTAAGTGATAGCGATTGCTGTATCCAATTTGAAAGTATGTAGATTTAAAACACGGCATCACAAAAATATGACACATGAAAAAAATTTACACAGTTTACACAACAGGAATTACGCGACGCGGTGGCGGGTCGTTCGATTTTTTTTTTCGCGGTTTAGATCCATATGGTTTGACAGTTTAGTTATTTTGGCGACCATTCATGTCATTAGAGAACCGTTATCTGTATATGTCTTTGTCTACTATTAATTTTTTCTACGAGCGTACGTGACTACTTTGCGCACTCATTTGCATGCGCAAAGTTGAACTTGGCGCAGGGAAACTCTTTGCGCACATTTCTTTATTCCCAGAATTATCGTCTTCAAACAGGACTTTTAGATATTTTAATGTTTTCAGGATTAAATGATATTCAAAAAATAAAGATATATCGTATTTTTTGTTACGCTTGTAGAGAATTTAGCCAAATTTGATCCATATTAGATTACCATAATTTAATAACTAATTAAGCGACCTATATCATTACTTGTCAGTGTTAAATAAGACAACAATAAGTTCTCTTTGCCACCTTGCAATTTTGACAATTTCAGTCTTTTTGCCATGTGAAATAAAATACAAACATTCAATCATTTGAAAAAAGCTTCAAAAAAAGTAATTCTGCTTAAACCAGAAGAGGTACTAAAAGACACGGAATCAGCAACTTTGCCAGTAAAACAGGAGTATGAAAAGCAGTACGACTTGTTCGAGAAAGAGTTGAAAGGAAAAGGTGTAAAAACGGTTAAAGAAGAGGTACTTAGCTTATTTTCTTGACTTAAGCAAAGAATTTAGACCAAATACTTTGTGAGCAAAATATTCAATGCTGAAGAGCGTTTTAGAAGTTAAAGAAAATATGGATATAAGCAAATTCGGTTTCGGTAAACTATGTTGACACTCTTAAATCTGGTTTATTTTTGTTTCTTTTTGTTTTTATCTACCATTCTAGCAGTCCAAATTGAGAAAATGTGTGGAAAACTCTCATCAGCACTAAAAATTTACTTTAAGATGTATTTATTACACAAATCGAAGGTAATTTTGATTTCAAACATCTTTCCGACTGTTCTCATCGCCATACTTGTTTTTAATTTGATGTGGGATGTTGCCATATTCATAATTAAAGAAATACCTATAAGTTATGATACACGTAACACTAATTTTTTTTTATAACAAAACTTATAATTAATAAAAATGCGGATTAGGTTAAGTTAGGATTAGTTAGGTTTTCTGTAAAGAAAGCGCGCGGTAGCGCGCCAACTGAATTCCGAGTCTATATTGAAAGCGAGATGTTTCTGTAACAAAAACTATATTGTTTGGTGCATCTGTCCCGCTAACGATAGGTTAGCCCAGGTTCGTCAATAAAACCTTCATTAAAACTATAATAATAACAATAAATAATTACAATTCTGTTGTCCAATTAATTTTCAATGGATCATTTCATTTCCTCTAACAAATTGGTAAATCTAATATCTGGCAACATTGCTAAATTTTTCGTTTTAAGGCTGTCAAATTGTGACCGATTGTGACTTTTAATTAATTTTTTTTAGGAAAACTTTTGCATATCACGCAATTTTTATTTTTGAAATGTAATATTACAAATGAGTACTTTCTGGGAAAAAAATAAAATATGCAAAAATCGTCTGACAGGATAGTTTACCGGACCCGCAAATTCTAATGGCTCTTGTAAAGAATTTTACCCATAGAATTTAACAAATTTAAAATATACATTTGAAAGATTACCTTTTTTAAATTATTCTTATACACAAAAATTTATGGATGAGGCACTTTTTCAAATTATATCCAAAAAAACTAAGATTCCGAAAGGTTGCACTGAACTTGTTTTTGGCGTATCGCTAAAAACATATTTTTTACAAACTTAATTTATGAACTACGTAAAAGACTGTTTATATTATAATGCTTTATAACACAAAAATGATTATTTGTAACTAAAAGTTAGAGGTAATTATTATATTAGACATTATTAAACGTTTTTAAACATAATTGCAGCTGCTAAATAAAGAGAGAGCGGGACGTTGGACGGAAATCGAGTGTGCTGGGGATGCTACGTTGCCAAGTTTATTTTATATATGATCTATATAAATAATATAAGAAAAACAAAATGTATTTGTGGGTTGAGGATCTTTACCAGCAGGAGCGCGAAGGCACTAGGTGGATTGGTACCGGGTTAGCATCAGGTTAGGAGCCGTAGGCGTCATCGTTAAAGCCCTAAAAGACGAAATACAGCGCAGAGTATCAATGGCGAAAGTCTAACATTCGGCATCGGCTCAGAGGACCGATGTCGAATGTTAGGTTTCCGCCAGTGATGCACCCGCCTGTTGATTAGTGTTGACCGCACTAGGTAGATTGGTACCGGGTTAGCGCCAGGTTAGGCGCCGTAGGCATCATCATTATAGCCCTAATATAAAAGGCGAACGACAGCGAAGTGCATCACTGGCGAAAGTCTAATATTTGGGATCGGCACAGGGGTCCAAATGCGTTACTATCGGGAGACAAACATGAAAAATTTAAACTCCATACAATAATGTAAGTTTGGCAACAATGCAAGATAGCCTTTCTTCAAATTGTGATATTTAGGAATATGGCGCATTGGAATACAGTGAAAATATCGAATATCTTTTTGGTTTTTTTAATAGAAAAAGTGGTTCATCCATTTCTTTTATTTTCTTAAAACAGTTAAATGAAGGTAAACTTTCTATTTTATATTAAAAAATTACCAAATTCCGTGGGTTTAATTGTTTACAATGTCGGCTTCAAGCCAAAGAAATATTTGGGTCTTGTTGAGTAAAAGTATTTCGGATTTAACGATTTTTTCAAATTTTAAACGAGGTCCTATGTCTCCTAGTACAAATTGAAAAAATAAAATTTGCTGATGAAACACTTTTGACTCAGAAAAAAAAATTGACCAAATTTCCTACAATTTTCAAAACATTGCTGTGCAATAACTCCTTAATTGGAATGATTAGAAATAAAAGGAACGTTACAGTGTTGCCAAATTGCCTTAAGCTGTACCGTTTCTTATGTTATGCCTTTAATGATGATGCCTTCGTCGCCTAACCTGGTGCTAACCCGATACCGATTAACCGACTGTATCAACCCTTTACTGTTTCACTTTGTGCTCCTAATGACACCGTTTCAACTATGCAATAAAATATTATTAGCAACCCTACTAAAGAGTAATGAATTCTTCGCTGATAAAATAATATTAAATTTGGCAACATTGCTTCTTGAATACGAGGGAAATGACCGATTGATAAAATGTCAAAATTGTCAAATGTCTGTTTAAGAATTTTTTAGTTGAATAACATTAACATATTTTGATGAGACAGTTTTAACATTAGTTAGTTAAGAATTTAAATTAAAAAGGAGTATATTATATAATAATATACTCTAGTTATCTATTCTGCGTGCAATTTTAACATAATTAAAATAAAAGTAGACATTTATAACTATATAGTGCCTTACAAAGTTACAAATATTTCCTTTTCTTTTTTTGCAAAAAAGTGCTTCATCCGCAATTTTTTTGCTGAAATGTGTTTATTTCGCGGTAAGCTCTACAGTGAATCCACAAAAAGTGAGAATATTAAAAATACCTAATCTCTACAAGAAGTAAATATTTTTACAAAAGAAAACATGTAAGGAGCCAGATGATATATATCTTTTGTTGAAAGTTCCGACTATTTTTGAGCTTGCAGGCGCCTGCAGAAGAGAGGAATTAGCAAAACTAACAACAGTTGACATTGAAGAAAAGGGAAATTTAATTGTGTGTTATATCCGACGAAAATAAGAATGGAAAGTATCTACTATTTTATAGAAAATATACATCCTTACGACCACCATCAACAACACATCAACGTTTTTTTATAAATTTTAAAAGAGTGAAGTGCACAACTCAGTGTGTCGGGATTAACAGTTTCGGAAAGACGCCCTCAGAAATTGTGGAATTTCTAAAATTGCCCAACCCTGAACTCTACACAGGGCATAGTTTTCGTCGCTCCTCTGCTACGCTGGTCGATTCCAGAAAAGGACTTACCGATGTAAAGCGTTTAGGAGGCTGGAAGTCATCAACAGTAGCTGAGGGATATATTAACGATTCAACTACATACACAAAAGAGTTATGCAACAATATTTTAAGTGGCAGTGCAAAAAATCATCCACTTGAAATACCAAGCTTGTCAATTTGCAAGAAAACCATTGAAGTTCCATTTCATTCATTGACGCCGACGAACCATCTTTATCAGCTTTCCCAAGAAACTAGTTGCACTTAGCTTTAAATTTGCAGCATTCCACAAACTGTACTTTCAATATCAATATTGTTAATAATAATAAAAAACGTTATTTCTGTTTTAAGTAAAAAATAAAAAGTTTTTATAAACTATTTAAGGATTTTTACAATTTTTTGGCGTATAAGAAATATTGTTTTACCCGGGTTTAAAACCTACCTATATAAGTAAGTAAAAAGTTTTGTAAAATGTGTAACACTTGTAGAAAAAATATTGGTCCTAACACTTGCGCAAAGTGTCTTTCCAGCATATAAAGCTTATCCCAACTTCGCTTCGCCTTGTTAGTCTAAGTGCTTTTGCGTGCGGAAAAGTACCACTTTGCGCACTTGTTAGGAAAATAACTAATAACCTCAATACTATAAAATTGTCTCTGACCGCCTGTTTTATTTCCTGTCAATTTTGGTGCTTATTAATATCCTATCTTTTAAAATTACACACCAAAGAAGCTCCTTTATTTTATAATAGGTTAACACCCCAATATCGATGCAATAATACGAACCCGCTTCTGCGGATCCGCTGTATTAGATTTTAGGCAATTTTATGATGTCATTAGTCAATAAATAAATAAATAATCCTGTAGGTGAGTGTCATAATATAATAACTCACCGCGTACATACAAGTATCTCGAAAAGTAAAAAATCTTCCTCTTCCTGTATAAATTATCAGATTTAAAACTGGTTTTTAATTAAAATAATTTTCAGCGTTGTTTGTTTGATTTAGTTATTCAGGTTTTTGTAGGAATACATTTGTTTTCTAGTAAAACGTACACTTACTCCTAGAAACTTTATTTCAAGCTAACCTATATCAAATCAACCCCATAGATTAACAGCCAAATTCAATATTCCTTTTTTAACTAAAAGATCTCTTCTAATATTTAGTGATGCCGCGTCTCGTTTCTGTTCGCGAGTCGAGGGTTATCGAACGAAATAATATAGTTTCGGCGAGCATTGATGTCTCCGGACCGATTCAACGCGTCCCATTTAAATGAGTTATCTAATCTGTATATATAATGGATCTCTGCTACAGGTCCGTGGATAAACGGCAACCGACTATGTGCATTTTTCTCGACCTATCTAACGCGCTCGATACAGTGGATCACGTTCTACTTCTAGAAGCCTTGAAAATGGTTGGGGTGAGAGGTGGTCAGTTGGAATTGTTTCGAAATTATTTGTCCGGTAGGAAGCAATCGGTTCAAGTTGATAATATACTTAGTTCTGAGAGGGTAGTTTCATGCGGAGTGCCTCAAGGTGGTACTGTACTGGGTCCAGTCTTGTTTTCAATATATTTGAAGATCCTTTTCGATTTAAAGATCAATAGTGAAATCATAAGTTTTGCAGATGATACCGTTCTGTGTTATGCTGATCGAGATTGCGAATTACTTAAACAAAAAGTTCAATTAGACCTGAAGAAAGTATTTAACTGGTTTTCGCACAAAGTAGTAACGGTGAATTATGAGAAGACTAAATGCATGTTTTTTACCTCCTACAAAAATTACATGCCAAGATTTAATTCGATAAACGTTAACTACAATAATCGTTTGATTGCTAGGATAGTAATAGTTTTATTACTATCCTAGCAACTCCAGAAATAAAATATTTGGGAATCACCACAGATTCACATTTACGATGGGATAGCCATGTAAACAACGTGAAAAATACTTTAAGAAGGCTTATTTTCAAATTTAAATACTTCACTGCATTGTTCGACATAGGGTTATTAAAAACTTTATATTACACTGTTGTTCAGTCTAGACTCTGTTATGGACTATTAACGTGGGGAGGAGTTAATGCTAATTATCTAAAAAACCCGGAAGTTGTGAAGAAAGCAATTTTAAAAATTATCTTTAAAAGAACAAAGTTATATGCTTCTCATTTATTGTTTCACGATGCTAAGGTCCTTGACATCATACAGAAGTTTTTTCTAAAAATATGTATTTTCCTAAACAAGAACCATAATATCTTAACAAGATTAGACCATCCGCATAACACTCGACAAAGAACACAAAGTTTTTCTAAAACATCTATTGCTAAAAAAACCATAGGTCAGAGAAGCTTCCTTTATTTGTCTCCCACGGTGTATAACTTTTTACCTGCAAACTTAAAAAAATTAATAACTGGCCAAAATCTGAAGTATACATTTAAGAAGCAGTCAAGTGAGATAGACGCCATACATAATGTTGTCGATGTGAAAAACTGATATTATATTGTCTCTAGTATGTCAATAGCGTTGCGATTCTGTGTTTTTTATTTTTCTTTTTAGTATTAATGTATGCCCAGTATGTTCTTTGATTCTAATATGTCAGCAACACTTACATCCAGTGTAAACGCTCCTGTAGGTATTACTATGTTTATTTAGGATAAATATGTATGTGTATTATGGGTGTGTATATATTATATATTTGAATTGATTGTTTAGTAGGTATAAACTACTGTAATTATATTGTTTGTATAATTTTAAAATATTGTAATTGAATGTATCCTCCAAATAAACATCTATCAATCTATTTATATATATATATATATATATATATATATATATATATATATATATATATATATATATATATATATATATATATATATATATATATATATATATATATATATATATATATATATATATATATATATATATATATATATATATATAACAAAATACATTAAGTTAGAGATACATGAGACAATTGAATAATCAAAACGATTAAGTAAATATTTTGCTTAAAACAACGTTGAGCTTATTTTTTATATATAGTAGGTAAACATAAAATTTTTTTATGTTATTTTGGAATTTAAGGTGCCGTTCATCGTATTTTTGAGAACTACGGTCGAAGCCTAGTTTAATGGCATATTTTTATTTTTCGATTGGTTGTAACAACTATCATTTGTTTGTACTTTTTATTTGTATGTTTTTTTAAGCTAATTTTTTATTTTATTAATTATTAGTATATTATTTCGAATAAAAGCAAAATTTATCTTTTTAAGATAAATGCTTACCAAAAATATCATTTTAGGAGAATTTAACTTGAATGAATCAAAAAATTTAACACATTGCATTTTCATTTTGCTTTAGAAAAAATATATCTTTTGTTGAATAATTTTTTACTGATTTACTCATTATATTGAACATATACTGAAAATAGGGCTGTACCGACAATAGAGCCAACCTATTCCGAAATTCAAAACAGTAAGCTTTTTTCTCATTAATATCGAATAATATCATTACGAAAATAAATATTAATAAAAATAAACTAAAATGATTAAATTGATTTCAGTTAATTAACAATTAGATCTGTAAACATAGCAACACATAGTACAATTTTCAATCGTAGAGTGATTGTTAGGGCAATGCCACGGTCGGCTCCGAAGGGGAAATAAAAATGTTTACAAAAATTTTATGTAGTCCATTTTTCTTTATTATTTTAAGGTTCAGGTAAATTCTATTCCGCAAATATAAAACACAGAGTCTTTAAGACAAACAATAAAGTTGCAGTAATGATTCAAGACATTTCCTAAGGCATGTCTCTTTCAATTGATTTCAGTTAATTAACAATTAGATCTGTAAACATAGCAACACATATTACAATTTTCAATCGTATAGTGATTGTTAGGGCAATGCCACGGTCGGCTCCGAAGGGGAAATAAAAATGTTTACAAAAATTTTATGTAGTCCATTTTTCTTTATTATTTTAAGGTTGAGGTAAATTCTATTCCGCAAATATAAAACACAGAGTCTTTAAGACAAACAATAAAGTCACAGTAATGATTCAAGACATTTCCTAAGGCATGTCTCTTTCAATTTTCCAGATATTTTATTTAGCAATCCTAAAACAAACGAAACAAAATAAATGTTTTCCGTCAATTGCTCGGAATTATGAAATCGTTTCTTAAAATACAAACAAGGACGGAAGATTGCTAGATGTTACGGACATATTGTAAACTTCCTTAATTAAAAGTTTGGTGCCTTATTGCGAGACTAAAGACCTTTAATTAGTGCATGCAAATTTAAACTTAATTTCTTAAGAAAATATTATTGCATCATTAAATTAAAGGTTTAAAATGGCTGTGATAATAGCTTTAAAAAATTGGTAAATTCCTTTACCCGGAACTTCCCTCGTTATGAACTATTACTATATATAGCACATATATGTGCTATATATACTTCATTTTTATTGGGCGCTATTTTGTTCCATCATATTGGATTCCTACCAATATGTTTACCATTTTCTTTCTACCTATACCACACTTGACTTTCGGGCATAATTTAAAATAAATTCAATAAATATTCTATAATCACATTTAAATTTTATGCAAAATTTAAAATCAATTGAACAAGATTTTCAAAAAAAATTGCAGATATCCCAGATATTAAGTTTCTGAATGGTTTTCATTAATGATCCTCTGGTTGTCATGGGACTGGTGTATTCTTTGGGGATAGGATCCAGTAAAAAAAAAACAACGACTCTTTTTTAAATTGTCGATGTTTCGCCAATTTACTATTGCATCCTCAGGACACATAGATTTTCCTGCATGAAATCCATATTAGTCTTTATCTACTCCATTGGTCCGCAGATATTTCCTAACCCCAAATAATACACCATTCTTACATAACAACAAGAAGATCGTTAACGAGAACCATTCAAATATCGGGGAAATATCTGCGAACCAACGGAATAGGTGAAGACTGATAATAATGCAGGATATACAATCTATATTTATATGTATCCTGAGGATGCAACAATAGAGTAGCGAAACGTCAACAATTAAAAAAAGGACGTTTGTTTTTTTACTGGATCCTAACCCCAAATAATACACAATTCTAACATAAAAACATGAGGATCGATAACGAAACCGATTTAGAAACCTAATATCTGGGAAATATCTGCGGTCCAACGTAGTAGGTAAAGACTGAAAATATGTGTTTCATGCAGGATATAGAGAATGTGTCCTGATGATGCAACAATAAAGTTTCGAAACGTCGGTAATTTAAAAAATACCATAAAAATAGTACACTACTCTCACATAGAAACAAGAGGATCGTTACCGAAAACCATTTAGAAACTCAATATCCGGGAAATATCTGCGGACAAACGGAATATGTAAAAACTGATATAGAATCTACATATGTGTCCTGAAGATGCAACAATAAAGTTACGAAACGTAGACTATTTAAAAATAGTCTTGTTTTTTTTTACTGGATCCTAACCCCAAATAATACACCACTCTAACATAATAACAAAAGGATTTTTAACGCAAACCATTTGAAATTTAATATCTGGGTAATATATGCGAAACAACGGAGTAAAAGTACTGACAATATGGGTTTAATGCAGGATATGAGTTCTATATATGTGTCCTGCGGATGCATCAATTAAGTTGCGAAACGTCGACAATTTAACAAAATACTTGTTTTTTATTCTGGATCCTAACCTCATATAATAAACCACTCTAACCAACATTTTTTAACATTATTCCGCCATAATGGATGTTTACCAAAATATTATCAGGCCATCCCCATATGAGCCTTAATTTTTCGTCAAAATTGGAAGTCAATCGGTTAAGTAGTATTTAAGCTATGCCGCGAACTGACACACAGACGGACCGACGGAATTGATAAAAGATGTTTTTTGGCGTATAGGGACGCTAAAACGTGAAGATATGTAAATCCTGTGAGGGTGATTTTTTTTCACGATTACAAAAATTTTATTTGGCCACAATTTTGTTTCACTATCTTGAATTAGTATCATAGTTTTACTAGTTGGGCTCTATACCACAATTAGTTATGGCACACAATTTAAACTCAATCAATTAAGTAGTTTTTTCAGGCTGAATTTTTAAATATTTTATTATACAGCCATTTCGTTCCGCCATCTTAGATTAGTACCAAAATTTTACCAGTTGATTCCAACATAATACCTGATGTTTATGCAAAATTTCAAATAAATTGGATAAGCAGTTTTATCGTAATAATTTTTTTAACATTTCACTATGCCGCCATTTTGTTTCGCCATTTTTCATTTTTACCAAAATATTACCAGGTCATACCCATATGATCTTTCATTTTTGATAAAAGTTTGTCAATCGGGTAAGTAGTCATTAAGCAATGCCGTGAACTCACAGACAGACAGACATATCAACATATAGACCATGTTGAATTAATACCACTATTTTACTAGCTTACTTATTTAAAATTAAGTGTATTAGTTTTATAGCATTACTTTTTAAAGTCCTAACATTCTCAAGCGCACCTTTAATCAGAGTACCTAGTTTCTAAAATAATTACGACCCCCGTTTGCACTGACTCTTCTAGGGCCGGGTGGACAATTTACTATAACTAATTTACAAGTTATGTTGGTTAAATTTTGTACACTGATAAAAGTGGCTTACTTTCTGAAAGCTTGGCGTAAAGTCCTTCAAGGAACCTGCAGTTCAGTTTATGTTTAATAGTTTTTGAGAGTTCATTTACACTTCACTGACTTTTTGTTAAGTCAGTTTTTTCACTTCACAGTTTAAGTCCGTAAAGTTTGTTCAACTGATAAAGAGTTTATATTCAGTGAGAATCGCAAAACTTAGTAACAATCGCTTTGCGTTAAATTAAAAAGTTTTACAAAAATTGTCCTGGGGGCAACAAGACGGCTTACAATTAGAAGTTTACAAAAATAGTTATTCAAAATTTTGAAACTTTAACATTTCCAAATGGATCTCCTTGTGTTCTTGATTTTTTATTGTTTTTTGGTGAGAAAATTTTCCTCTTTTTATCAAATGTTATAAAATATAACTTCCTTTCAGGAGGTTATCGAATAATTCTTTTGATTTACTAGTAAACAACGTACGGCCTAATCACTCAGGTAGCAGTCAGCTTTTTGACTAAAACTTACTTGCAATTACTATCAAAAGAATTTTATATTCGGAAAAACATCAGTAGGGGTAATACAGGCATTCTACATCACCTCCCCACCAAGACGTACTGCTCATGCGCGAGTATAGCAGGGGCGGTCCTGGGACACCTCGATGGCATCTTGACCACCGATCGGTCCCAGGAGCTCTTCGGCTCACCTGCCTGCAAGAAGTGTTTACCTGTCACTTTTGTGCACCTGTCTTAAGCGTGACACCTGGTTTGCACAGGTAGGTGTGATTTTTGAAAAAAACTTCCAAGAAGCGAGCTTCGCGTCATCACAAGAGCCGAGCCTCGCCTCGCCGAATTCCCAGAATTGTTTTTCTAATAATGTTCGACGTAAGACTAGAGGTCAGGTTCGCAGATAAGAAAAGGTCGAGGATGTAGATAAGGAGATGTTTGTGTAGTATTGAGATGAGCAATGTTTGAATAAATACGTAAAATATTAGTTTTTGGAAAAATAGCGAGAATAGCTTGTTTTAATTTTCGACGACGTAAGACTAGAGGTCAGGTTCGCAGATAAGAAAAGGTCGAGGATGTAGATAAGGAGATCTTTGTGTAGTATTGAGATGATCAATAATAATGTTGTTATAATAAATAATATTTGTTTCGAATAATAGCTTATACCAGGGGATAAAAAACGTATAGCACTTAAAGTAATTAATATATATGTAAAATACAGAGGATTTAATAGCAGTCGATCACGAACCAGACTGGTGGTAATATATGCCTGTTCCAGTCAACAGAACGTGTCAAGAGTGTAAAGGGAACTCAATATCTCCAAACATCTGTGCATTTTGCCGCTGTGAAAAAATTCACAAAGAGGTTAACGGACAAAAGAGTATTAATAGATATACCGTTTTGTATTATTTAAAAGAAGAGTACGAAAGAAGGAGAAGGCTGCAAAATAATGAGTAAATTTGTTTTACTTTTCTATGGTATTCTTTTCAATTATTGTGTCCTAACTAATAGTCAACCAACGACGGCGACGACGACGACAAAGAAATATTATCCAGAAGAGCGCAGTTATAATTTTGTTTTAATTAATAATAGACGATATTATATTTTGAGAAATGTTGGTTTAAGAACATTTCAAGACACTGGTTATAATGTATGGTTTCACATACATTATGATTTAATAAAACCTGATGAAAATGTAAAGCCAAACGATAAAATATTTAATTTGGCTAATCAGCAAATAGGTCTAGTGCCTCACTTAAAAGACAGTGTATCAAACTTAACATATGTTCCTGTGAATATTAATGAACCTGCAGATATATATTGTAACTGGTATACTGCCAGATATTTTCGAAATAAAAATATTTATCTTGATTGTAAGCCTGTAGAACTAAAAGACATTTTTAGTGCACATTCCACTGTTTACAGCACTGGTCAGACAGAATTAGGAGAAATTTTTAGTGTAAATTCTACTGTTTACAGTACATGTCAAATTATATATTTATTATAATAAGACCCTGTACGTTATACAAAATGGATTTTGAAAGAATACAATTTTTATGTCAAATATGTAATTGTTTAGTTGAAAAAAATATTAATAAACACTTAAAACATAGAGTAAAGTTATTAAAATTTTGTGATACTTGTTTAGTGAATTATGTATTTGGTGTAAATAGTATTAGGTCTATGATTTTAATGTCAAAATAGAACTATGGTTTATTTTATTTGTTTTTAGTTTTATTTAGTGGGTGTGATGTAAATTCACGTGATTTTTACTCACCAATAGAACAATAATTTAAAAAAAGTGGTAGAGTTTTATTTATAAAAGAAAGTAGATTGAACTAGGCGTCAATAGTGTCTCGTAACTCGAACTATGGCAGGAGAAAATTCAATTTTGTGTCTTGATATCCAGGGATTTAATTGTACCTCTGGATTTATTCCAAAAGAACTAGCTGTGTATGATGGAACACGTTGTTCAAATTTTCTTTTCAAACCACCATATAGCAAAAGCATGTTAAAAGGTCATGATTTAAAAACGATATCTTATCTCGAAAACTCATATCATGGTCTAATATGGGAGTCTGGTTTAGTAGACTTGAACGAAATAGCAAATGTCTTAGAACATGTGATGAAAAGATATCATGCCCCAAAAATATACGTCAAAGGAGATGAAAAGGTGAATTTTCTAAGAAAATTTATAAGTGCAGAAAAAATTTTTAAAATACCTCTGGAGAGTGAACCGAAGCTAAGCAAGTTTAAGAAAGTTCCCGAATGTCACTTTCACAAGGATCCATATGGCACTACTTGGCACTGTGCATTATCAAACGCCAAGTTGTTATATAATTATAAATATTGTTTTCTGTTTGAAGATAAATAAATTATTTGTAGAAAACATGTAAATAATATATAATAAATAAAACGTACATGAAACAAAATCATTTTATTAAGTCACTCTACATTATTTTTATCTATCCAACTATTATGCTTATCACTGAAACCTAACCATTTTACAAATACTTTATTATTTTTACGTTTTAACACTTTTTCCACTAAATAAATGTCTGGATATTTAACTTTTTGCAATTGAAGTTCATAGAATCCTCCCTTGATGTCTTGTTTCTCTGCATCTTGAAGTAGGTATATCACTGGATTTGTAAGTTGAACTTTTTTTACGCTAAAAATTTCTGTTGACCAATTTGGTTGGTATTGTTTATCAAAAACTCCTCTAAATTTGGAAATTCTTACATGGTCACCTATCTCGAATTTTGGTTTCGATGTCATTTTAATTTGATTATAAACTGTGTTTAATAGCAGTTTTTCATGCTTTTTTGAAATTTCAGCCGGTTTTAAACCTATGGTAGTGTGTACTCGATTATTATAGGAATAAACGATTTGTTTTAATATATTAAACCACTTGTATGATCCTTGAAGACTAAATTCTTTCCACATCATTCCTTTAAGGGTTCGATTTACACGTTCAACAATAGATGCTTTTTTCTCACTGTAAACTAAATAATGTTTGACATTATATTTTTTCATTAAAATCATCATTTCTTTTCCAGTAAATTCACCACCGGCGTCTGTACAGAGATGTATAGGTGTCTGTTCTTTGAATACATTTTCCATCGCTTTAGATACCTCTTTGGCAGTTTTTGTTTTTAACGGATAAGCCCAAACGTATTTAGAAAAACAGTTAATTACGACGAGTATATATTTGTATCCTTTGTTTTCTTGTACGTATTCTTTCATATCAACCAAATCAGCTTGCATTAAGTCCAATAGAGATTTGATAATAACCTTCCTCCTTTTAAAATTTACTCTTGATGGTTTATGGAGTTCTTCAACAATATCTTTTTTTACTTTGGTTACAAATTTAGACATATTTTTATTCTATTATATTGGCTTCTCGTAATTCTTCAATAATGGCATTAATCTCGTTAACGTGATTTGTATTACCAGCAGCCTGAGACGCAACTAGTAGCTCCAATCTCTCAACTAATTCATTAGGATCATCCCAAAAAACGTAATCAAAAGGATTGTTTGAAAGTTTCATAGACATTCCCTCCCCCTGTTTCAAAACATCATCATCATCATCATCATCGTCATCATCAGTTGGACTGGTATAATTACTCTCAGTTTTATTTATTATTGGTTCAATAAATTTTCTAAATTTCTTATTTTTACTTGATTTTACATTTTTGATAGCATTTGTTTTAAATAATATGTGAGTATAGTTTTTTGCGTCATCATTTGTATAGATGGTGGGAACATTCTGATTAAATAACAAGCCATATAATCCATTAGTGCCTTTATATTTTTTTCCTGCAATTATCAAATCAGCTCCATCGAAATCTATCGTTTTGTTACCGATAGAAAACCGTTCGATATCCTTATCAAACTTTACTTGGAATTTTCCATCAGAATTACTACTATTTGGATCCTTTACAAACTTTTTGATGTACTTTAAAGGTAAACTATGATATTGATCAGAATAATCGGAAAATGATTTTTCTCTTATAGTTTGATTTAGTGCTTTTTCATATTCCCTTTGTTTCCTAATTTCCTCTTCTTCGATTTCATCCTGCACGTTTTTTATTATTAATTTTCTGAGATTATATGGTTTCCGTGACGACGACGACGACGACGATTTTGTTGTGGAAGAAAATAATTTTCTTTTCATTTTTGGTGCAGTTTGATATGCATGTGTGATTTTGTTTCCTGTAGGAGTATCCTTAAACTCTAATGGGATAGAAGTGGAGGGTATAGGTTCCGATTTCACTGACTCGTTTTCCTCTTCACTATTATGGTCCCCAAAAAGTTTCTCCTCGTCATCTTTATCATCATCATCATCATAGTTATCGTCATCAGAAAATTGTTCCCTTCTTTTAAGTTCCGATATCAAACTTTCAGGAGTGTGCTTCTTTTCGGTCCAATTTGTTCTCAATCACCTCCAAATGTTTTGTTATAGGCTGAAATACATTCTCGTGGGCTATTTGTCCATGTTTTAAGATATCTAGTTTATTCTTTATATCTTTTCTCTTTGAAATTATTTGACTGATTGATCTTTAGTTTTTCCTTTTTATTTTTCGCGGTACGAGCAGGAGCCATGATGATAATGATGATGAACTTTCAACGTTCAACTATGTAATAATTTATAAAAGCGATACTACAGATATATATATTTATCAAAACATAACCGATATCGACCTTCATCAATTTTATTATCCTTAAATATAGATAGAAAACCAAATGGTTCTTTCCAACAGAATGAACATATGGTTTTAAAGCTGTCAAATGACATATCAGTACCAATATGATCAGAGTATACATGATGTAAATTTAAGTCATCCTGTTTAAATAATATTAAGACGTTAGCATTGTCTCTTATCAAATGTTTGGGTATTTTTGCATATGTTTGACACAAGTAAAAACAGTCTATATTATTGTGACGTCCCATACTAAAATATTCTCTGATAACATCCTGTTTATCACACGCGACGTCATCAAATATGAAAATTGAATTTGCTTTAGCGTCAGATGGAGATAATATTTGTTCACTATTA
>JAUTXW010002902.1:0-50673 GCA_030620095.1 Kuschelorhynchus macadamiae | reverse complement strand
CAAAACAAATACTTCTATTGATCACCTCCAGGAATTGATTTTCTATAGCCTCAAATGTAATTTTTAAAATGTCTGTGTTTATACCATCTAAGCTGCTTTTCTTGTTTTTTAGACCTTTTAAAACTTTTTTTAGCATCATCCATTTTTGTTAACACTTCTTGTTGAGTATTTTCATTGCACTGCAAATTCTTAGTTATTTCTGTAACACTGTCAAAAGTTTCCTGGGTCTTTATTTCAGGGCTTGATAAAGAAACAGAACCAGTACATGTGCTTAACTTCCTTAAAAAGCACAATCTGGAAGAGGGATGCACTTGTGATAAATTATGAACAAAAAAGGATAAGTACCAGAGTTCCTTCAAATTAGCAGTTCCCATGAATAAAAAGTCAGCTATCATGGCACAGACTGGCCTACTGGAACAATAATTAACCATTTTCGGAACATTCAACGCCTGCCAACAATGAAGACTTTAAAACTGATGCATATCAATACTCAGTCTGCAAGAAACAAAATACTGGAGTTGGAAGCATGTTTGATTGACAAAGTGTTAAATGTACTGTGTATTAGTGAACACTGGTTGTCTCAAGAAGAAATTCCAATAATATCCTTTAATAATCTTAATTATTTAAGTTCTTATTGTAGAACACAAAGTAGGGGCGGAGGAGTAGCAATATTCAAAAATGACATCTTTGAATTTGAACCCTTGTGTAAGGTAAGTGATTTGAGTTTGGAAGGATGCATCGAACTTTGTGGTGCCTCAGAAACTTTTTCAGGTATACATTGTAACAATATATAGGCCACCATCAGGCTGTTTTGACACCTTTTTAGAAAGGCTTGGAATGTGTCTAGAGCATATCGATCTTAGATTTAAAATAATAGTTGTTGGTGATTTTAATGTTAAATTTGGAACGGATGATATTAGGGCTAAGACTCTTGACTGTACAATTCTATCTTTTGGACTCGAACGAACGATAAGTGACCTGCACCAGAGGTCCAAACTGTCTTGACAACATATACACTAATATTCATGCTAATGACTATATAATAAGTCTACTTGAGACTGATTTGTCAGATCATCTGGGACAGATTTTTGAAATACAACTTCAAATTGAGCCATCAAAGATTAGGTCCAGTTCAGTAATAAGAGTGCGACCTATGACTGAGCAAGGAAAGTTTAATTTCTATACTCAAATAGAACAGGTAGACTGGTGCTTTATTGGCAACCACTATGTGGATATAAATACAAAATTCTCCAATTTCATTAATATCTTGCAAAACAATATAAAAATTTCCTTTCCGGAGAAAAGCATTAAAATAAACCATAAACAAAAAGGTACTAACTTTATTTTTACAAATAGTTTATTACAAATGAGGGATCACTTGCATTTTTTGAATGACTTGCAAGACTTACAGTGTAGCTCAATTTAAACAAGATCGAAATAATTACCGCTGTAAATATAAACAAGCCATTTCTAATTTAAAAAAACAAAATAATGAAAATAGAATAAAAAATTGAAGTAACCCAATAAAGTGCATGTGGAATGTTATAAATGAACATCGTGGAGTAGCGAATGAAAATAAAATCTGTAGTGGTATCACAGCAAATGAATTCAATAACTTTTTTGTTAATGTCGCCCACACACACAGAAAAATATCCAGATCTCTGATAATCTTGATCCCCTGGAAAATTTCAGATCTCTACAGAGTGACTACCCTTCTTTTTTCTTCAAAGAGGTTTCTTATATTGAGGTTAGAGATATAATTAACTCATTAAAAAATAAGTCTAGTAGAGATTGTTATGGAATCAGTGTACCCTTGGTGAAGTTAGTTAAAGATCTTATTATACCACTCACTAAGCTAATAAACAAATCCATTCAGGAGAGGGTCTTCCCAGTTTGTCTCAAGGATGCTGTTGTATCTCCAATTTATAAAAAGGGTGAGGTTGATGACTCCTCAAATTATAGGCCTATCTCATTGCTGCCTATAATTTCCAAAGTCTTTGAGAGGTGTTTAGCGAATAGAATTGCTGACTTTTTTGAGAGCAATGGGATCTTTTCGGAGTTCCAGTATGGATTCAGGAGGGACCGAAGTACTGGCCTGGCGGTCCTTGACCTTGTCACGAGCATACAGGGTGCACTCGAACGATCTGAATATATCTATGCTAATTTTTGTGATCTAAGCAAAGCTTTTGATTGTGTCTGTCACAATCTATTATTGCAAAAGCTAAAAATGTATAAATTTAATGACAATAGCATGCAGCGAGTGAGATTCGGGGGAGAGCAATCGACTAGCCTGCCGGTAACTGTTGGGGTTCCTCAGAGATCTGTGTTGGGCCCCTTACTTTTTCTCATCTACATAAATGACCTACCCATTGCTGATCCTGGGGTCTCCTGGACGCTGTTTGCTGACGATACTACTCTGTATTGCGGGCATGAGGATAAGGAGGTGGCACAGAGCAGAGCAAATGAGGCATTGTCAACAGCCGAAAGATGGTTTTCATCTAATTTGCTGTTTTTAAATACCGGCAAAACTAATACAATGTTTTTTGCTATGAGGCAACTATCCGAAATTGACCTAGGCAAAGGTGTAAAGTTTCTAGGGGTGCATTTGGACCCTAGACTTAAATGGGACATACATATTGATAAACTCTGTAGAAAAGTAAATACAAATATCTTTGTTGTAAGAAATCTGGCAAACTGTGTATCGGGTGATGTCTTGTGGCAGGCTTATCATGCTCTTATTCATTCGCACTTGACATTTGCCTTGATTTCTTGGGGACATGCAGCTGAGGCCATTCGTGTGTTTGGCTTGCAGAGACGGGCCTTGAGAGTTCTGGCGGGACTGAATTAAGCGGACGACTGTAGATGTGCTTTTATAGACTTAAAAATACTTACCTTTCCATTCATATATATCCTAGAAAACTTATCATATATAAAGAAAAACCTTCACACCTATAAAAGGCACACAGATGTACACAATCACAATACCAGAGGTAAGGATAGCCTTGTGCCAGGATATTGCCGTTTGAAAAGGTGTCAGAGTGGCCCGTGTTACCTAGCCATTAAATTTTTCAACAAATTACCATCTCAGATAAGAGATCTCCCCTTTAGTGAATTTTATAAAGCGGTCAAGAAATTGCTACTTCTCAATGCTTTCTACTCATATGAAGAGTTTCTAAACTATAAATTTTAATGTGTTTATTTTTTGTGTCTTTTATGTTTGTTTTTAAAATGTAACATTGTAATTGTTAAATGTATAAAATAACTAATGCTAGTGCTCAATACTTTTTAAAATCTTTATTTTAACTATAAACTTTAATATTTTTATTCTTTGTAAGTGTTCTTTATATTAGGTTTTAATGTACATTGTATTTACTTCTTTTAATTATAATAATCCATTTCTTACTTAATCGATTATTGTATACTTATTTTATTTTGACGATTGTAAATACTATTGTGTAATTGGCAAGAATAAATGAAGTTTGTATTTATTAAATTTCTCTGCTCCTTTTTGGGGTTCGATAACCATCTCTCCATCAAACATATCTATGTTAGGGACTCTATTCACATCATTTGTTATTTGGTTAGTTGGGTCTTCCACATCTCCACGCTATCATTTTTGCTTTGTCTATCTTTTGTAAGTAATATTGTTGTTTTTGTTGCCTTATCATAGATACTACAGTATTTCTTTTTTGTCGGAAACTCATCCAGTCTTCTTCTGTGTGTGTTATTATTGCTTTTTTGTAAAGTCTATCTCGTTCTTTTATTTCCTCTCCTATTTCTTCATTCCACCATTGTTTATTCCCCCATTGTGGTTTAATTGTGACTTTTTTAAGTGGTGCATGATGGTTTAGCATACTTGTTATATTAGTCACCAGTTGTTGAGATATTTCCTCTAAAGGCAGATCTAGATACCAGATTTTATCCATTAAATTTAATTGATATTCGAGGTTATCAAATCTCTTAAAATCACGTATTATTATTTCTGTAGTTTCATATTTTGGTCTATTTGGTATATCTATTGTTATCATGAAGTGGTCTGTTAACTTAGGTGTTACATGTGTCTTGAATATGATTTCCTTTAAGTTTGTTATTATCAAGTCAATCATTGTAGAGCTGTCTGCAGTTACTCTCGTATATTTATCCATTTTTTGGTATACTCCAAGTTCTTTTATTGTTCTTTTTAACTTGTTTGAGTAGTAATTGTCGATAGCAATGTTTATGTTGAAATCGCCTATCAAAATAATTTGTGCATCTCTTGTCAGTATATCCGGCAGAATGTCCTCTATAGCCTCAATAAATTGAGTATCACTTGAGTTAGGAGAATGATATAAACAGGCAATAATGAGTTTTTTGTCTGCTAGGTGTACTTCTGCAGCAACAAACCATAAGTTTGAATCAATTACTATATTTTTTACTTCTTTTGCTTTTATATGGGATTTTATGTATATCCACCTGTATGTTGGTTATCCGCATAAGCACAGAAATATTTGTATCCATTAATACTTTTTTCACTCTCTAACAAATCTTTTGTTACACGCGTTTCTGAGAGGCATCCTATATCTGGTTTCATTTGTTCTACAATCCAGTTAAGTTCTGTTTTATGTGGTATAAAACTCTGTATATTGTGGTATATAATTTATTGCTGCTTGAATTGCTATAACTTTTGTCCAAATATTTTAGGGTAATTGTATCTTCTTTGTAATGTTTTGTATACATTTCTGTAGCTCTCACATTTTTTACTATATGAAGGGTGCTTATAATCTAGATTTGGTATATTTAATTTTTGTGCATTGTGTTTACAATTCACACATTCTCCCGTGTTTGATCTACATTCATGCGTTTTATGTTCCTCAGCACACTTCCCACATGTTGATTTTTCTTTGTTACATTGTTTGGCCATGTGCCCAAACTTCCAGCAGTTAAAACATTGAATGTCATTTATGTAATCTTCATATCGACATGTTTTCCAACCAATGTTAATTGTGTCTTTAGTATTCAATTGTGTATAAGTATGTGGATCTAGTTCCAAGACTATATTTGTTTGTCCTTTTTTTGTTTCATATTTGTATACAATCTTTATTACTAATTTACTGATTTCTATTGTTACTCTGTTCTGTTTTATTATTTTTTCCACTAAGACTGTCTCATCATCTGCAGTATTCTTCTGCAGGTTAAATATTCTGATCCTTGGTTGTTTCCTCTCTGGTTCTCTCACCTCATAATTTTGTCCCATTTCTTGTTCGATTTTTGGTTGAATAGTTTTTGATTGCTCTTCATTTGCACAAATTATAGCGATGTCCCCATCCCGAAGATATTTCACTCTTGATATTTCTACACCTAGTTCTGTTGGTTTAATTTTTTCTTCAACTATTTGTTTAGTTACTTCCTATGTTTGGGTTTTTATCTTTGGGTTTTATAATAACTATTTTTCCTTTTTTTGGTATTTTTTTAACTGCTTCGCTATATGCGTGTTGCATATTGTGTGCATTAGATATGGTTTTATCCAAAGCTTGAATTTGTTCTAATTTCTTTTTTAAGTTTTCAATTACTTCTTCTTGTATGTATGTATTATGAGTCGAGATTACTATTTTCCTTAAGTTTTTTTTAATAATAGCTTTTGATTATGTCTGACCACCATAGTGAAACAGTAGACAATTAAGGCATACCTTCCAACATTGAACTAATTATTAAATTAAGAGACAGTGTTGAGTGAAAATTCATAAAGGAATGCCTCCATTTTCCACACATTTTTCATGCAGCCTTAAAACTTCACCGGTAACTGTCGTTAACCTAACCTAATAGTTCCCAAGCAGCATGGGTTTACTAAGTTTAAGTGTACCTTGTTGAACCTCTTAGAATATCAAAACATTATTTCTGAGTTGTTGGAAAATTATCGAACCCATTATCATTGTTTGTGACCTTTTGGACTAATAAAATATTATTATTATTATTATATCATCAAGTTAATGTAATTTATACGGACTTGGAGAAGGCATTTGAGAGAGTGGACATTTCAATTTTGATTGACAAGCTATATGCTTATGGTGTTACTGGCTCGCTTTAGAATTGATTTCGTAGTTATCTATAGGAAAGAAAACAAATTGTTAAGATTAAAAACTTTTTATCTAATGAATTTGCTGTGACTTCTGGAGTGCCTCAGGGTGGACATCTTTCTCCACTGATGTTTTTATGTTTTATTAATGATCTGGTGCAAGGTCTCAAATTCAAATGCATTAATATATGCAGATAATCTCCAGATTTTTAAAATAATCAAATCTTCTGATACTGAGAAATTAAAGTCTGACCTCGATAATCTTGTTTCATGGTGCAGCTTAAACAATTTAAATTTGAATTGTACTAAGTGTAAGGTTCTTTCGTTAGTTTTTATAGAATTCAAAATCCCATTTTATACCCATATCATGTAAATAATCACAATTTTGAAAGAGTAGATCATATTAGGGATCTAGGTGTTGTGTTTAACAAGGGACTTACATTTATAAATCATATTGAACATATGTCAAATAAAGCCTTGAAACTCTTAGGTTTTGTATTGAGGTCTTTAAATAATTTTAATAATATTTTGGCACTAAAAGATGTTTACTGTGGAGTAGTTCATCCTGTGCTGGAGTATGCTTGCCCTGTATGGTCACCTTATTACAAGGTTCATGTGGAGATTATCGAGAGAGTTCAAAGGAAGTTTTTGAGGTTTATTGCTTTTAAATTGAAAATTAGTAGCAATGAGATTAATTATGATCAGCTACTAACTCTGCTTAATCTTGCACCTTTGGAAAAGAGACAAGAATATCTCGATATATGTACTTTTTTTTAAATTATAAGGAATATTATTGACTTTCCAGTTTTATTGTCTGTTATTGAGTTACATGTCCCTTAATGATATACCAGACCAGGCATATATACGATCAAATAATTTCTTCTACGGATAAACTTGCTTTAATTCTAGAATGTCAATTTTTAGCATATCTTGTCTAGATAACTTACTAAATGACATTAGGAAAAGCAAAGATAATAAATACTTAACCTTAAAGTTTTCGATACAATAGACCACAATATGTTGTTCGCTAAATTACATTACTGTGGCTTTTCTCAACAATCTGTGACCTCTTTTGACAATCATTCAAAATTGTGTATTTGCGTCTAAAAAGGATTTACTCTCTGAAACGATTCTTGCCCTCAAAAACCAAATTCTTACTTTTGTGATATCCTGATTCTGCCGTTATTTGATTATGGCGATGTGGTTTCTGGTGATTCTATTACAAGACAATTTTCAAATAAAATCCAGAAAATTCAAAACTCATGCATATGATTCTCTTTCAACATTATAGAAAACATATAACGCCGCCACATCTTAATAACAAAATTCTATATCATATGTACCTATTTATCTATATTATTAAAATTGGAGTAGCTGGTCGGCTGCTTTTCAAAAATCATTTTTGTTTATTGCCATGCAGTTTTGGAACAGCATACCAAATATTGCAAAAAATCTCTCAAATGATTTTCAATCCATATAAAGACTTTTCTCAAATCTTTTCAAATACACAATGTGTACACACAATCAACACTTTTAGGTTTATTTTTATTTTTTTACAATGTGAAAAATAAATTGTTTTACTTGCAATATCAAAACCTTGATTTAAAATTTACACAGGTACATACTTATTTATAATTCCGCTATTCTCGAATTCGAATCTGCAGGGAATTTATTACGATAATCTAGCAAGAAAGAGATTGTAAGGTTAGGTTGAAAGTGAGTGGATCAAACCGACCCTCCACATTTACAGTTCCCCAAGCAACTCTAAATCCTCAATGAATCTTATCATTGTATTTGGAGAGGTATACTTCAATTCGTGGGGCTGCAGAATATCTCTATCGAAAATGGATTCGTCTTCAAGCTCCGTCCTGTGCATGTGATGTCTTAGACCACAATGGCCAGTGTATAGGCGGTATTTCTGTTTTGAGTTTAATTCTGTTCCTATTTAAGAGACTTTCTGTTATCTTCTTCATGGGAAGGGGGATAAATGCCTTTGCATGGGACAGACCTGGCAGTGCAAGCTAGTAGAGACTAGCTTTTTCCTCAACCAAGTCCAAAATTGCGCATCTGGCCGTTTCATGGGCTACTCCTAAAGCTGGTTCAGATCCCACGGAATCTTGTCTCTGCTCCTTTCTTTGCTAGAAGGTCTGCAGACTCATTTCCCTTCAGATCTGCATGTCCTGGTATCCAGATAAGGGCAATTTTATTGTCTCTCCCCAGGCCAACAAGTGCCTTTTGGCAGTTCCAAACTGTTTTGGATGTACAATGACTCGCTTTAAGGGCCGCTTGACTATTCAAGAAAATTTTTATCGTTTTATATGTTATTTGTTGGTCCTGCAACATTCTATCACCCAATTCCATAGCATGAACTTCTGCTTGGAATACTGAGGTGTTATTGCCCAGGCTTACTGACAGAGCAACCTTCGGCCTTACACCATGGATGCCAGCTCCTACACCTTTATTGGTTTTGGAGCCGTCTGTGAATAGTTTTTCACAACTTTTAGCATGTTGGATGATTCCATGTGACTTGTGCTATCCACCATGCTGCTGGTGACATGGTGGAGTCTATATGTTGTCATTGCTTCTCCTTCCACAAATATGGTGGAAGTTTCAAAAGGAGTTCCATGACCGCTGTCGGAGTGGAGCGAATCGCTTATGTAATTGATGAGCAAGCCTGTCTCTACAGTTGACTTAGCTTGGCCTGGGCAACACTTTGTTGTCCCTTGCTCCACCATGCTACAGAACCACAGGATATCATTGGTCTTATGACCGTTAGGTATAAAACTCAAACCCAAAATACTTTATTATCGAGGAAATGCGATTTCCACTGACAAAGCATACTACAAAATAATGTAACGTCTAATAGTATACAAAGAAATCTTAAAACATTAAACAAGCTAAACAATATAAAATACAAACATAGTAAATACAAGTATGCGCAAAACAGTACAGCTGAAAAAAGAACATAAGATAGATAACATATACAAAAAGACAGATTAGGCAATAGGGTCAGCATAAAATTCGCAAGGTTATAGTAGGCTTTGCCTAACAATACTTTTTTAAGACTTCTTTTAAATTGTCTTAATGACCCAATTGTTCTAAGGCTACTTGGCAAGTGGTTAAAAAGCTTTCTGCCCTCATAAATCAAAGAATTCTTAGTCAAAGCAGAAGTAGGCACTGGCAAAGGCAAATCCAAAGCTTGTCTGGTGTTTCATTGACCTGCAGGATATAATAATAATAATAATAATATTTTATTAGTTTAGTTTTATTAGGTCACAAACAATGACAATGGGTTCGTCATAAAATTCACTTAAACCTAATCTATTAAAAAAATATCACAAAACTTACAACAATTATACTTGACATGTTTACGAAGTACAGTAAGATCACAATTCAGAGGAAGCATATATACAGACAATATTAATATTACCTTACATTTAGACAAATTTACGTATTACATGTAACATTACAACAATACGAATACAGACAATTTCAGGTATTTTATTGCTCCAGAAACTCTTTGAGTGTGTAGTACGCATTATTTGGAAGTTTGTTGTAGATTTCAATACAAGCATAATAGGGGGATTTTTCATAAAATCTTGATCTATGTATTGGTACTGTGAGTTCATTTCTACTTCTTGTTGGATACTGGTGATATAGAGAATTTCTTGGGAATTTTTCTTGGTCATTCTCAACATACATTGCGCACTTTAGTATATATATTGAATAGAGAGTTAGGATTTTTTTTGTTTTGAATATTTCTCTGCAATCTACAATCTTTTTCTGTGCGACAAAGATGCTGTTTATATTAACAGATTGTCCCCAAAGCATTGTATTGTAGCTCAGATGGGAGTGTGCAAATGCATAGTATGTCGTCATTAGAGTGCCAATAGGAACACTTTGTTTTAGCCTAAGGAGAGCAAAGTATGCCTTGTTTAGTTTGCCATGGAACTAACATGATCAAGTTGTTTCTCCCATGAGAGTCACGAGTCGACATATGATCCCAAAAACTTAACTACTTGTTCTCCCTCATTTATGGTTGGTGTTTTTGGTTTAATACAAGCTGATTTGAAAAGCATGTTCTTCATCACTGAGTCAATCTTAGACTGAAGTTTTCTCTCATTTGTCGCAGAGATGGCCGCAGTGGTGTCGTCGGCGAATTTTATGGTTATATCAGGCATACACAGGTCATTTATGAAGACCAAAAATATGAGCGGATAAAGCACTGACCCCTGTGCTGTTCCAATATCAATGCT
Organism: Kuschelorhynchus macadamiae; assembly: GCA_030620095.1. Taxonomy (NCBI): domain Eukaryota; kingdom Metazoa; phylum Arthropoda; class Insecta; order Coleoptera; family Curculionidae; genus Kuschelorhynchus; species Kuschelorhynchus macadamiae. The sequence goes on along the minus strand of JAUTXW010002902.1, from coordinate 40,365 downwards.
ATATTCACTCGATGTTCGGTCCTCAATTTTGACTAGCATTTTTCGATTTTCCAGGAAGGACATTATTAAGGCATTTGCTTTTCCCCTGATGCCAGCTTCTGAGCTACACGTAGCGATCTCTTTCCAGTTCTCCATATATAAAATTCATGAGGTCAAATGATGCCGTTTCTGTAGATCTGCCGACCAAAAAACCGTGCTGGTTTGAGTTTATTATTTTATATTTATTAAGAAATATTTGGAGTCTATTGTTCATTATTTTCTCGAATACCTTTGAGATGCTACTTAGCAGGGAAATTGGTCGGTAGTTCTCAATATTTTGGTGGTCTCCACTCTTAAAAATGAGTACCACTGTGGAAAGTTTTAAAATATTTGAGTATTTTCCTTCACTTATGGCTGCATTAAAAATTATCGATAGTTGTTCTTTGATTTCATTACTTATTCTTTTTAAGGCAGATGTTGGTATCTCATAGCCAGCTGATTTTTTGTTTTTAAGGGAGCCAATAGCATTTTCGATTTCTCTGTTGGTTACTGGGGTTAGGTATATGGAGTTGTTTGCTCGTAGACCAAGTGTTGGTGTAATCGACATGGAGTTTCCGAAATTGTTCTTTATTGTTTCTTTTGCAATGTTCGAAAAAAAGTTAGCAAAAGTTTCTGCTATTTGCTGTTTCTCTGTTATCACTGTCATTTGTTTTAATCTCAGATATAGATGCTTTCTATCGAGCCCGGTATTTATAATATTCCATGCTGTTTTGGAACAGTTTGCGGAAGTCTTAATTTTAATTTTGTTAGACGTTGTCTTGGCAGATTGAAGGCTTTTTCGATATGCTTTTCTTTTTTCTTTATACAGTGTTTTTATTTCGTCATCCTTGGTGCTAGTTATGATCATATACATTTTTAAGCTCCTGTTTTTGGTTCAATAATTCTTCAGTTATCCAATTTTTCTGGAGAAGTAGTGTTAAAGTGCCACTGTATTGTCTTAACAAAATTTTCAAAGGCGATGTTGGAGTCGTCACAGTAGATGTTTTCCCATTTTTCCTCTGATAGATTTGTCCTGAACTCACATATATTCTTTTCTTTTATGGTTCTGATTTTCCCATATTTTCTTTCTGCTCTTGTAAGCTTTGTCAGGGTCTGTTTTATGTATAGCTCTTGCAGGTAGTGGTCGGAGATATGTGGTTCGGTTATCTTGCATGTTATAAGACATTCACTTATGTTTGTTGTCATGTAGTCGATTGATGAGATGCTTGTCCCTCCCTGTGATGTGAAGACACGTGTGGGCTGATCCGAGTAGTCACTTAAGTTAAAGGATTATAACATGTCATTTAGTATTTTAAAGTTTGGGTGTGATTTCTTGAGAGCATCTATGTTGAAGTCACCACACAGTATGGTGCAGTTAATGTTAAAATCTGTTGTTTGCTTAATAAAGGTTGATATATCTCCATTGGGCGGTCTGTATCCTACAATTACTACCATCTTCTCCCCAGAACTGTTAACCTCAATTCCACAGCTTTCAATCGTGGACTCAATACTGTATTCTGCAATTGAATTTAAACTTCTGGCTGTTTGCAGGCTTGTATAAATTGCGGCGCCTCCGTGCAAGGTATTTTTCCTAGAAAAGCTGGCATTTAGCTGGTATCCTGGAATTTTCATGCTGTCCATCCCATCTTTTGTGACCCAGGTTTCTGTGAAACATAATATTTGCGGTCGTTGTTTGTGGACTAGTAATTCTAGTGCATTGAGTTTGTTGGGGAGGGACTGTACATTGAGATGGTATATGCTTATATGTTCGTTGCTTGTTCCAGGATGTTCGTGGGTGGTTTGGTCAACAGGCGCGGATTTGTTTCTGTTGCCTTTTTCTTATCCAAGTCGTCGCTATTTGCAATGGTGTTCTTGTTTCTGTTGTCTTGGTTCCTTTTTTCATTTGTCTTGTTTCTATTGTTTTGGTTCCTCTTTTCATTGGTAAGTTCTTCCTGAGTTTCCGTTGTAGCAACCACATACAACCAATATAGCTGTTTTGGTCTCATACCCCATAACCTTCCGCAGATTTTACGGCAGATCCACAAAGATAGTTTAGCCTTCTGAATTATTTTATTCAGATAAGGATAATTCCCAAATATTTTACTTCAGCTGAAAATGGTATCACCTGTCCCTGTAAGGAAGGTGGTCGAAGTCTTTCCAGATTCCTTTTCTTTGTCGGGGGGACTAAAACCATTTTATTAGGGTTGATAGACATCTTTTCCCTCTCACACCATATTAGTGTGGTGTTCAGTAATTCCTGAACGGTTGCTGAGATTTCCTCTTCAGCCTTTCCATTTACTATGATGACTAGATCATCGGCATATGCCTGCAGATCAACCTTCCACAGCCGAACCACAATCAGCAGGTTGTCCACCAGAAGTGACCACAGCAAGAGCGATAACACTCCTCCCTGTGGGCACCTTCTAGTAGCTCTAAAGCTCACTATCTCATCCTGTAGAGATGTTGTTATTTTTCGGTTTTTAAGCATTGCTTATATCCGGCCACATATAAGGACTTCTACCCCTCTTTCAGTAATTGCATCATAGAGTGATCCAGAAAGGGCATTGTTAAATGCTCTCTCGATATCTAAGAATGCAGTGACTGCAATCCCCTTGTTTTTCAAAGAGTTGTTCATGCTCTCAACAAGATTGTTGAGAGCCAGTTCTGTTGATTTGCCCGTTTGGTAGGCATACTGATGATCACTCAGTGGATGAGCTACGTCCCTGATGTGCTCATCGAGTATTCTCTGCAGACTTTTCAACAGAAAGCAGGTTAGACTTATTGGTCTAAGCGAACTCGGTAGAGGATCATTTTGACCCACTTTAAGTATATATATCACTTTAGTTGCAGACCATCTGGCTGGTATATAGTTCTATGCCAAACTTGCTCGAAATAGTCTTGTAATGAAAGGAAGGAGTGCGTGCAACCCGTTTTGTGTCGGAGCTGGAAAGACTCAATCCAACCTAGGCGATTTGAAGGGCCGAATAGAGTTTGCGGCCCTTCAAACCGCCCTTACTGTAATTATTTTGTTGGCTGTCAGCCAATCATCTCTATGAGGTCCTTTGTGTCGACCTAAGAAATGGTAAGTTGACCGACTACCCATTATCAGGCTACCTGAGAAGTGATTTTGTGCTAAAAGCCCCAAAGTTTCTTTCCTAAAGCCTGTAAAGGTTACATCTGGCCGTTTTAGCGATCCCAGTTTCTGAACAGGCTCACTGGATAGAATCAAAGTCAAAGTCAAAAATCGCTTTATTTGTTATAAAGAGTAAACTCTTGTGAATAAGCTTCCATAAAATTACAAGTCATTCAACTAATTTTGTCTAAATTAAACATACATAAATAGTACAATAAACAATATTTAAATACCCAATTAACACTAAGAATACTTTTATAAAAACAGTTAAAATGACAATATACAATAAATTGGACAATTAAAAGTTGGTATTACAGAACTTTGCAAAGTATTGATTTATAGTCAATAGGCGAAATCAAAATTGCTTTATTTGCTATAAAGAGTAGGTAAACTCTTGTGAACAAGCATATCTATAAAAATACAATAAACTAATATGGCTAAAATTAGATATACAGAAATGAAATAATATACAATATTCAAATTCAAATAATATTTTTATAAAAATAGTCAAATGGAAATAAACTATAAAAAGTTTTTTGTAATAAAATCTTTTTTAATGATTTTCTAAATAATTTAATTGTCATTATTTGTTTGAAATGTAGTGGAAGTTGGTTATACATCTTAAGCCCCTCAAGGAAGATAGAATTTTTAGCAAGTTCTGATTTAGGAATAGGTAGGGGTAAGTTATCAGAATTTCTTGTTTTTTACTGGTGACTCATTCGCATGACCCTGAATCGCTTATGGATAAGGGATTCAATCTCTAATATCAGTAAGCAAGACAATGTTAGTATTTTTTCTTGTTAAAACAAAGGCCGGCAATGATCTCTTTTTGCAAAATAAAAACTGAATTAAGATGATATTGGGCGCAAAATCCCCAGAATGGAATGCCATATCTCAAATGGGCTTCAACTAGGCTGAAGTAAACATTTCTTGCCATAGCACTACCCATCTCTTGTGAAACTATACGAACTGCAAAGCAACCTGAAGCCAATTTGGAATTAAGTGCTAAGATGTGGTCACTAAATTTTAAGCTGTTATCCATCCAGACGCCCAAGAATTTGGTAGAACTCTTGTTAGAAATGGGTATGGGAGTTGCATCTACATCAAATTTAAAAGTCATTATATTAGTCTTGTTGATATTAAAACTAAGGGAATTAGCCTCAGACCGCAGTAATAAAAGTTGGCTCGGACCTCGAGTTATTTGGAAGTCCCTCCCCCATTAAATAGTTAAAAAGTGACTCAGTCTTACTCTCCCTATCCGGCAGTGAGACGTGTATAGCTGCCACTTCTCTGGTGCAGAACTCTGAGAGTAGAACATAAGTTTATGTTCTTTTTGATAAGGATACACGCTCTGGGTTTTCCCTCTGAGCTGCACTCAATTAACTTACCAAGAGATTTACCTAGACCCGTGACTCGGTGTGAAGTAGATTTCTAAGGTTCCTCGATAAGGGCAATGTCGATTTGTTCCTTACTAAGTTGACTTACAGTTTGACTTTATTATTTGTCAAACTGATGTAAGCAGGTTACCTTTTTCTTTGTGGCTTCTTCCCTTTTGGGGTGCTGCCACTAGGTCCTCCCAAGGTGCCAGGAGATGGTTTGGGATCGCCAAGACTTTCCGGTTCTTGGAGTTCTTTGTGTCTTTGACGTTCCCATTGGAAAGGATTTGCCTTTCGCAGACTGGATAGCCTGTTTAGCCTTGCTGCTATGACCTTTTGAGGATCCAGCTCGCGAGGCAGCACAGTGCTTCCTCCTTCAGTTGCAGTCTGGTTAGCGTTCTTAGGTTCCTGCAGCCCTCTTTCTCTTGAGCGGAATGTGACCTGCCCAAAGCCAAAGTGGTCTGAAGTCCATACTTCGCAGTGCTTCCATGGAAGCGTCATCGATGGCGAAAGTCCAAGTTTGACCAGGACCGAATCCTCGCCGTGTAGGACAACCCACTCCTGAGTATCCAGGTCATGGTTCATCTTCCTCAGTCCGAGAGGTCACATTGTTTGGAATTGTTTAGCCGCATCTTCCAGCCAGGCCTGGAATCTTTCCTGCGGGCCTCCTTCTGGGATCCGCCGAACAGCGCTCAGCACCTTCAGGCGCAGAGAGTTCAGCTGATCCCTGGTAAGGGTATTACTGGGATGTTCAGAGGGGACCAAACCGACTCTTGTTTGAAGACTCAGAAGTGCTACCATCTGACTTTAGGCGTTTGCTGCTACCTGCAGCACCGGAATCGGGTTTTTTTTGTTCCCACTCTGGCTCTAAAGCGGCGTGATATGTTCACGTCTGCCGTTTCTAAAGCGGCGTGATATGTTCACGTCTGCCGTCTCTAAAGCGGTGTGATATGGTCTCATTCTTTAGAAGATCGGGTAACTCCCCTCATCCTGAGCTTTGTTTCCATCTCTAACGTGGGATGGAGATTTTAAGAGTTCCCTCTCCTTGGCAGATGAAATTGCATCTGTTGATGGCGAGACATCTCTAGCGATCATTATTGGTGATGGTGGAACAATTTCCACAGCCTCCATCGGGGAAGGTTCTTGTCCAACCTCAGCTGATCCTTCGCCGTGGCTTGTTCTCCAGTTTCCTGAAGATCGAGAGTTTGACCCCCCTCGTTTGGATCTTCTTTGCCCATATTGTTATCCATACGAGTCCCACGAGTAGCTAGGGAAAGGTTGGTCCACCATGGCTGAGCCCCACATTACCGTGGCAAGACAATTTTACTCTGGGAGGTCGCCCGGTGTACCAGAGGCCCCGTTTGCGACACCTGATTTGGGCTCAGATGCCATCCATCCCTTGGCACGGATGCACACACCTTGCATTAAGCCCTGTGTCCCTCTTAGCTTTGAAACTCCAGATTTGGCCCCTCATCAGTGAGACTCTATGGTCACCATAAGATCGCACCCATGAGAAGCTCCAGGAGACTCCTACTAAGCTCCACCACTAAAACGACAAAGTGTGGACACCGCGTGGGTGAGATTGTAAGATATTATGATATTTTTGCGGTGGAAAAATGGATATTCGTTTAGTTTTGCATCAATTTGCAAGTATAAGTCAGTTAGCTGTACCTGTTGATAACGTCACTCAAAGTTACTATGAAGATAATAAGCTCAATTTGATGATAGAAAATAACGAATTTGTATTTAAGAATATTACGGAATATGATGTATATCAAGCATTTAGGCATATAAAATCGAAGTGTAACGGTATCAATGGGTTGAGTTGAGTTATGTTATTATTTAGTTTAGATTTTGTGGTGTCTTTTGTTACTGTAATTTACAATGATGTTTTGCAGTCTGGTGAATTTCCAAATATCTGGAAAACTTCCTTCCTAAGGCTGTACAAATTGAATCGTTGGGTGAACTAAGGCCTATAAATATTTTGCCAATCTTGGGCAAGATGTTTGAATTTTTGGTTAGTGTAATGATGACTGATTTCGTTTCCAATAATAACATATTACCTACTGTTCAGTCTGGTTTTAGGAGAGATCACAGTACAGCCACAGCCCTCACTTGTGTTACAACTAACATTGCCAGAAATATGGATCAGTGTCTGGTTTCATGTTTGGTCTTGTTGGATTACAGCAAGCATTTGACCTTATTGATCACAATATGCTGCTACCAAAGTTGCGGTACTGTGGTTTTTCTGACCAGGTTTGCATCTGGTTTAATAATTACTTAAGTTTTAGAAGGCAGATAGTTGAGGTGGATGGAGCAAGATCAAGATCAGTTGATGTAGTATGTGGTTTCCTCAGGGAAGTATCCTAGAACCATTTGTTATTTAATCTATATACATTTGATTTGCCTAATCAGATTCGATTTTGCTCTGCACACCTTTACGCAGATGACACACAGCTATTAGCGGCATTTCCACCTGATCAGTCTAGCTTAGCTGTAAGTGAAATAAATGAAGACCTAAACCGACTGTATGGTCAACTAACCATGGACTTATACTTAATGCAAAAAAGAGCATGTACCTAGTTATAGCATCAAAAGCCAACATAAATAAATTGCAGATGTATAATTTTACTACAATGCATGTAAACAATATAGAAATACCACGTGTTGACCAGGCGAGAATCTGGGTGTTACATTTGATAGCAGTTTGAATTTTGAGGCTCATTGTACTAGAAAACTAACATCTGTTTATCTAAAATTGAAAAGCTTATACTTATTTAAATATATTTTATATAAGAATTAAATTAATGCGGAGCGAGTCTTTGATTTATCCCCAGTTGGATTATTATAATGTAGTTTATTATAGATTTTTAACTTCTGAATTTCAACGAAAAGATCATATGGCTCAGAACTTGTGTATTTGGTTTGTGTTCTGTGTCAATAAATTTGATCATGTTACTCCAACTTATATCCAAAATGAGCACTTAAAGTTTGAACACAGGGCTAGGCTGCACTTTGTGTTGTTCTTGTATAAGCTCTATCATAAGAAATGCCCAGCTTACCTCTGGCAATTGATTGTCAATAGACAGGAAGTACATGAAAGAAATCTTAGAGCTATAGTAAGATATGATATACCTTTGCATTCTACTGCTAAATACAGAGATTGTTTTGCCTTCCTGGCTGTCGAATTGTTGAATTCAGATGTGTATTTTATGTAAATTAGATAGAACCAAAAAGACTTTTAAAAAAGACTATACTGGGCAATTGTTACAATTGATGATTTAATTTTTTTTTATGTGGCAGGCAACATGGAAGAACGCTTACGCGAATGTTTGCCTTTTGTGTTATGTAATATATAAATTTTTTTTTTGTATATATGTTGCACAATAAATATATTTCTTTCTTTCTTTCTTTCTTTTGAAGGTGTCAGAGAAAACATATAAAAGTACATGTTATCGCTTGTGTTTGTCGTTGCTGTTATTGTTTTCTAACATTGCGATTGCTGCTGCATTCCTGTGCTACTGTTCTTTCCAGGATTCTAGCCATGTGGTTCTCGAACGCCCCTCTTGCCTTCCCCTTTTTGAGGAAAAAATATGTATGTACATAAATTACATTATGTTAGTTTTATTATTTACTAATTTTTCAATAATTTTAGTTAAGTTAAAAGAATTTGAATTTTAATTGAATAAAAAAAGGGTTGTTTTACACTGATATAGTTTATGCTCTGAGTCACTAGTATCGATTTACACAATCGCGAAACCTTCTTTTTATCACTGAGAGAAGATGGTGATAATTATAATGATATTCAAAATTCAAATTCAAAAAGTACTTTATTAGTCAAAAAAATAAAATTCTTGTTGACAAAGCATATAGTAGGTACATATATATTCTAACAGGCAACAACCTTACCAATATAATATTTGAATTAAAAGACAAAAAAACAAATGATAGCAAGAGTTGCAAAATTAAAGCAAACAAACAATACAAAAACAGATATATAAAATAAATAAAGGATGTAAAAAATGTACATAGCATAAAAAATTATAATAAAATAGCACTAAAAATTAACATTCTCGAGGGCAACCCCATAGAATTCATCTAGTGTAGTATGCTTTACTGCAATCCTTTAAGTCCATGACGAAAAGTTTTTTGAAAATTAACTGTTTTGAGAGTACTAATAAATCAATGACCTTTTTACAAAGGTACTCTTTGGCATTGGCAGAGGCAAATTGAGAGCATGACGCGTAATATACACGGTAAATATCAGGGATGATGTCTCCAAGATAAAGAAAGATGTGAGAGTTAAAATTCTCTGTGCCACAAAGTGTGGTCTACAAGATTCTCTGTTACTAATACCGACAATAAATCGAACTGCCTTTTTCTGAAGGATAAAAAGCACATTCAGGAGACACTGACTGATCACACACCAGAAAGGTATACCATATTTCAGATGCGACTCAAATAAGGTGAAAAATACTGTCCATGCCAATTGCAGACCCAACTCTTCTTTAACTGCTCTCACAGCCAAACATCCTGATGAGAGTTTCTTGCTTAAAGTTAATATGTGCTTCCCAAAATACAACTCACTATCAATAAGAATGCCAAAAAACTTAGTCACAGACATCTCTGGAAGCAGATCCCCATCCAAAACTAATCCCTTCACATTACACTTGAACCCAACAATATGAGTTTAGTTCAGACAAAGGCGGTTGCAGTTGAACCACTCTTTAATGATCTTCAGGCCACTTACTATGGTCTGCCTAAGCTGCATAATTTCCCTGTCTTGCCACAATATAGACGTGTCGTAGCGAAAAGGGTGAAATCGTCAGAGATGTTTAGGGTACGAAAGTCATTAATATAGAGTAGAAACAAAATAGGTCCTAAAACTGAGTCTCGTGGAACTCCGCGGTTATTTTTTAAAGCAGAGGATCTTGTTCCTGAGTGCAGAAATCACCTCTCAAATTTCATGCCATGTGTTAGGAACATTTTTAAGATAAGATAGTGGGTCAGAGTTAGATGTTACATTTTTTGTTAAATCTTTCGCTATATTAAAATAGAATGTATTTAAATGCTTTGGATCAATGTAATAGTTGCCATGATGCGACTTATTATGAAAGTCATTAATCATAGACCAACTCTCTCTCTTTGCTTATTCTTTGTTGTCTTAGCGAGTATTTTTATAGTACGCTTTTTTTGCAGATTTAATAAGTTTTCTATAGATGCTACAATATTTATTGCAATGCGAAATAAAACTATGATTATCAGTAAATTTTTTTAAATAATTTAAAGAACGAAGATTATTCGCTGATTTTTTTAGATCTTTAGTAAGCCAGGGTTTTTGTTTTTTGGACCTTTTTTTAATCAAGCGCCAGGGAAAAGAACGATTGAACAAGTCACACAACACACTATAAAAGCTGGCGATTAGGTCTGATACAAGATGCAAATTTTCTAATCTACATTAAGACACAAAGAATAAAATTTATCAAGGCTAGCTGAATTGAAAATTCTACCGGGGCTACGCCTGGAAGTTTGTTTAGGAGCTTCTGCATTATCAATGATACAACTTACCGCCTCATGATCAGAGATTCTAGCTTCTAAAACTGAACATGTTAAATTGTCATTTGAACAAAAATAATCAATTGTAGCCAAAGAATATTCTGTGATCTGAGTTGGCTCGTCAACATGCATATGCAAACCATATGTAACAAACAGGTTTGCAAGTAGGGTTGTATTTACAGAACTCTTATCAAAAAAGTTAATATTAAAGTTCCCAGCCAAAATAATTTTTGTTGAAGATGGAATATTTGACAGAATTAAGTCAAATCAAAATACTTCTTTATCGAGCCCAAGAGTGAATGATATAGATAGGTAATATACAAATTACTCTTCTTACACAGCGAAAATTCAAAGGTCTTTTCTTCTATTAAATTTACCAATTGTTGTGAAGTAGCCACTGAGGCTAGAAGACCTTTTCATTAATATAAGTGTGTCCCCATGGAGAAAATTTTCCCTGCAAGTTACACCTATTGGCTCATACTCAGGTATAAAAAAAACATTCATCTGGCTTAAGCCAGTGCTCAGTAATTAAAACTATGCCCTGATACCCTGTGCTATCTAAAAATACATATAAACTATCACACTTATTCCTTAAAGATTGAATATTTAGTAGGAGTATGAGATTTTAGAATTTTTTTCCTTAACTGAGATTGTTAATTTATTTACAGCCTCCTCTAATGTAGGCTTGGCTATAAAAAACTATCATTGGACATACTCCCGTTATTATTTCCACAAGCGTCAAGCAATATACACTCAGTTTGGTCATTTGGTTGAGGAATGACATCATCCATTCTAGAATAGTCAAAAAGTGAATTCGTTTTAACAAATCTAAGATTTTTTTGCATAAAACATTATGTAATGTTACTAAATTTAAGACCACTTCACATATCTTCCCAATATTAAGTTTAGTTCTCTTAGTGGTATTAAAATCGACAAAGTGAACAACGTTCTGGGACATAAAATTATAGCTTTCTATTAGATACCTTAGCCTAGAGTTATATATAAAAATAGCTAAATTAGCTTTGTAAGTAAAGTCATTGCGAGACTCAAGATAAGGAACCAAAAATACAATACAATTGGTATGGGAACAAATTTCAATCTTATCTAAATTCAAATTAAAAATTCAAATTCAAATTCCTTTATTCACAAACAGATCACAGTGTGACGTGTTTCGTCGAAGATTGTCAAAGTAAAATACATATAATAATATAATAGGTTAAGAATAATACTACAACATACCTAATCAAGTTAAAAGTGAAATAAAATAGTGTAAAAGTTAAAATACAAATACAAAATACAAGTCAGAATATTTCAAGATCATACAAAGTTTCTAGAGAAAAACTCATTCAAACTGTAAATGGGATCCCTACAAAGCAAGTCAAATAGTTTTCTTTTAAAAGATTTTATCTAAAATATATTTTATACCCGGAAACTTAACGCGTAAAAAATCATTAATACCTGCCATTATTAAAACAAAGTCATTGTCAGTGAAATCTTTATATAAATTGTGAGAATATTTATTAGACATTCACCTGACTGTAAAAAGTGTTTTAAACCGAAATCACTTAAGTGTTTCATGTTGGTGATAGAGTCGCTTAGAGGGCGGGAAAAAGTTTTACCACGGTCATCTGATAAAAAACAGAGATTTCTTCGTTTGTGTGTTATTTCAGGTAAAATGTCACGATTTACACTAGTGCTTGTGTTTATACTGTTATCAGTTAGGTAATCTCCTTTAGGTAATCCGCAAGTTAATTCAGGGATACATTCTCCAATTTTCACTAATTCACCTGCAAGTCTATAATTCTTTGACTCCAATATTCGAATAGTGGACACCATTTCCCGGCACTGTGTTTGAAGTTCCATAAGTTCAACCCTTAGCCTTTGTTGTGTGGATTCTTTTACCTTATTTAAAGAAACATGCTTATCAATTTCCTCCTTAAGAACATTTACAATATCCTCCTGTTTTTTTCGTCTAGTCATATGAGTCTATTGTTTGGGTGGATTCAAGATGTTCAGCACTGTTTTTCAGTAACTCATGCTTTGCTTTCTTCAGATCATCTAATAGAATATCCTTATCTTGATTCAAAGTAGTAATTTTGTTTGATAAACTGTTTTTTTGAAGTTCTAGATCCTTGGACTAATCTTCAAGAGTTTGCACTTCGCGTTTTATTTCTGTGATGAGGGTAATTTGGATTTTGTTAGAATCTAGAAGCTGAAATATTTCATTGTTAAGCTGTTGAATTTCTTGCTGTTGACATTCAATTTTTAAATTGTTCTCTTGGCCAGATGTAAGAGTAATATCTTCGAAATCCTGAGTTCTCCGATGAAGGCGCTTAATGTGAGTTGCTTCTTGGGCATTCTCAGTCGAAAGTTTGGCAATTTACTCTTGTAATTCTTGAGTAGTATCCTGGAGTTGATTTAGAAGTACCTCAGTATGGGACTCTTTTTCTCTGCATTTTGATTTTTGAATGACAAGGCAATTAATTAGTTGCTTCAAATTAGGTAAATCTTGCAGTTGGAGTTTGCTATTCTGGCAGAGAAAATTAATTTTCTCTGGGATAGGGCTATGGCGTCGGCTTCAGTAGTTGACAGATTAGCACAGTGTTTGCAAAGTATTAGCAACTTACATCTACCACATGGGGCACCAAATATTTCATCTTTCTTGTGTTTGGCTTTATTGATGCAAGGTTTTTTACAACTATTACAATCATACTTTGCCATCATGGAAGACTATATTTTATTATTAAACAACAATTTAATTGAGCAGCTAACTTTAGCATAGTGCTAAGAATAACGCATGCCCTGCAATTAAGCAAACAAACCCTTAGGTAAAACTAAATGTGTTGCTTTCCACAAAAAAAGGTAATTTCAAAATAAAAAAGGAAGTTCCCCTGGAGGTAATAAGAAGATAAGATATTCACTGGCCACTGGATTCTTATCAGCTAATTTGAATATTTTGCTGATAAAGTTGGATCAAACATAAAATCATGATGCTTTTTACAAATGGGTTTGGGACTTGGGAATTCAATTTTCACTTTTGTCTTTCAAATAACTAGTTTACACAAAGAGCAATGTTTTGAATTTTTCACAATAGATGCAGTATTTTTTTGGCAGTGAAACAGTTCCAAACACTACATTATAACAAAAAACGAAACCATCAAAATTGCCCTTATATACAGAGCACAATACCACACAACAAGTCTTAGGATATTTATTGAATATTTTCTTTTAATAATAATAATCATTTATTAATAGCAATAGCTAACAAAAAATACATGATAAGAATGTTGTTTACATTTTTGAATTTTAACAAACATAAATATTTCAGACAACAAATAAATTAAAAAAGCATTAAAAGAATAGATTGAATAGCGGTTTCTATGTGCCAATAGTGTCTTTAGCACATTTGGTACATTCTCTTCTGAAAAGCTTTACAGATTCACAGTCTTTAACATGTTGAGGTAAGGCATTATATTGGCTAAGTCCATTATGAAAAAGGTCATTTTGTCCATATGTAGATGAACAAATTTAACTATTATTATTTATTATATTATTTATTTAACAAATAAATTGTGTGATGTTTCATTAATCATATTGATACTTAAGATTTGTCAAAAGTTAGACAGAAATGCGCTATGTGGCCGTTGCAATTAACAATTTAAAAAAACAATGTTGACATAATTTGCTTTATTTTTACTCGATTGTGGATGGTCGAAGACGCTTGTATATGATCGATCTATGTGACTGCAGTCTTAAGAGTCTACATAGAGGCAAAGAGGATTAAATAAACAGCATCCACTGTGACTGAAGAACATATTTTCACAAGTAGGTCCAGCCTTCTTGATATGTCAAGCACAGAGCTGTTTATTTAGCCACCCTTTAGGTACGAAAAAATCCAGCTGATCAACAAGTTGAAATTTTGCTTGATTTGTTCCAAGAAATTTGCTTCTGGGTATATTATGATTATCCTTCTTTTGATGATATAGAAGTTCAGTTTCTTTTGGCAATGAATCTGATTTTTGATTCAAAAGAGTTACCAGAACTGCTCGTTTTAAAGCAGTTTCCATTCTGAGAGAATTGATTTCTTGTTGAAGGTTTTCATTTTATTTAAACTGGAACATGCTGGTTTACTGTGATTTCCTATGTGGTCAGCTCAGAATAAGGTTTTTATGACAAGATATGGAACCAATATCACACAAGAACATATGCAAGCACTTGTATTCCATACGGTTGTTAGACATTTGAGGTTAGCTGCCAAATCATAAACAAATTATTTGGAGAAAATAAAACCACACCTTTATTAGTCCAGGTTTAGAATCAAATAACTTATTTACACTTTAAGCCAATTGTACATTGAGTTGTATACGTCAACACTTACAATATAAGTTAAAATTACAACATACCTACCCAACTGTAACCTATTTACTTTCCTTAAAATACTATAGGACTAATCAATCCCCTATATATTCAGGTAATATGCCTTCTGAACTTGACTGTCGATTAAACAATTAGTGAATAAGTGAAGTAAAATTAAGATGAAACAAAAATAGTATAAATAAGCATGAGCACAAAATCAACACATGCACAGTATCTAAGTGTTCCAAAAACTAGAATTTTGCAAAAAAGGGTAACATATTTAAAGGAAAGATCAGGGCTAGAACTTGACAATTTTTTTTAAAAGTTTGGAATAACTTGGTTAAATAAAGCAAGACTTTTAAGGACGTTATTTCTTAAAATCATTCAGATTACTTTCTTTGCTATAACTAGTTACTATAATTAACTTGTATCATTTTAGATTGGGTAAATGTGAAGTTTGCGATTATCATGACGCAAAGTATACTTGTCCAAAGTGTGAAGTGAAAACATGTTCCCTCAGATGTAATAAAATTCACAAACTGGAGGTTGAATGTGATGGAAATAGAGATAAAACTAAGTTTGTCCCTCTCAGTCGTTTTACTAATATGGATTTTGAAAGTGACTTCAAGCTTCTTGAAGATATATCTGTTGGCATAGATACATTAAAAAAAAAATTTGGAAGAAGAGTAGATGCAAATATTATACCAGCAGTAAGTGTTAACGAGTAATTAAGAAAATAGATTTTTTTCTGTCGTTTAAGGTTTAAATGGCTGCAACATTAGAGGGGTGCTTGTTAGGACATATTATTATAGAACAAAAAATAATTTATTTAAACTTACATAGCATACATTTTACAAACAGTTTCACATATATTAATATTTTTTTTAATTATTTACAGCCCCTACGTGATTGAACTCCCGCACATTAATTGTTAATAAGGCCGTAAAACTAATTTCAAAGAACACATTTCATATTTTCATACTTATAGCAATTACAGCTGTTGTATATTTACAAATTACATCGACTGTAAATATCCGAAATGGTTCGACCTTCCTCTGAGAAAACTTATTGGACAAAAGAATCGTCTATACAAAAAATATGTGAGGTTAAGCTTCGGACTGATATGTGCTATCTTGCATATGTCACACAAACTGAATTGCTTATCCCAGAGAATATCAGGCATTTTTGGTCTTTTGTACGTAATTTAAGAAGAGACTCTGGGCTGCCCAGTGTCATGAATTATGACGGAGAGGACATTACTGGTTCGAATAACATCGCTAATGCCTTCGCCACTCACTTTGAGTCTTGCTATTCACGTCACTGTAGTTTAGATTTTAGCAAGATTGGCCCTATAAGCTGTTCGGGAAAGTTACTATCAACCTATTGTATTACAGAGGCGGAAATCTGCAATAAAATAAAAACCCTTGATCATTCTAAAAAGGCTGGTCCAGATGGAGTTCCCACTATTTTATTGGAACGTTGCTGCGAGTCGTTGTCTCGGCCCCTTTGTAAAATTTTTCAGAAATCTTTTATTCTGGGTTCCTTTCCCGAAATTTGGAAGTTTTCCACTCTCATGCCGATCTTTAAATCTGGGGATAAGAGCGATATTAAAAACTACAGAGGTTTTTCCTTGCTTTCGCATATACCAAAGCTGTTTGAGGCAATTATCACGGATCATATCTTTGAGTCTCTGAAGCACTACATCACTAGTATGCAACACGGTTTTTATAGTGGTCGCTCAACAACTACAAATCTTGCAATTTTCCAGAATTACTTAACAACATCGGTTGAGGCTGGTCAACAGATCGATGTTATATATACTGACATATCGAAGGCTTTTGACAGGGTTTGCCATCAGCTTCTGTTATTCAAATTGCAGTGAATTGGTTTTTCTGGAACCTATCTGCAATGGATAAAATCATACTTATTCAATCGTTGTCAGCGAGTTATGTGGTTCAATTTCTACATCTACAATCTACTTCATAGATAACGTGAGTCTTGAAGTTGTTAGTTCCTTTACAGACCTGGGCGTTATTTTTGATGAGAATTTAACTTTTGGTCTGCACATTAATAGTATTGTACTGAAGGGTTTCAGGCTGTTGGGCTTTATAAAGCGGCAAACAAAACGTCACAGATACTAAAGCAATTGGATGTCTTTATAACTCACTTGTTCGCAGCGTTCTGGAGTATTGTTCTACAGTTTGGAGTCCATTGTATCAGTGCCACATCGATAAAATCGAAAAAGTCCAAAATAGATTTGCCAAATACCTTTTGTGTGGCCCTCAAACACTTGAGTTTCGAAGAAAGAAGGCACTTCTAGTTTTTCTTCACAAACTGCTCAGTGGAGATATTGACTGTCCAATGTTGCTTGAGTCGGTCGCATTTCTGGTTCCTGTTAGGAGAACAAGGCAATCTCAACTCTTTTGAAGGATACCATCGTACAAATTATGGGCTTAGCGCATTTGTCGATCGACTGGTACGCAATTACAATCGTCACTTCCCTGATTATGACATTTTCAGTTTAAGCACTTTACCGCTTAAAAGGTGGTTAAACGAATTGTTTTTATATCTATATATACTTTGTATCTATTTTTATTCACTTGTATTTTAATTATTTATGTATTGTGTTGCTTTTTTGACGAACTATTGTGTGTTCTTTTTTTTACTTTATCTATTTGACCTTGCATGCGAATTCGTACCATTTGGAATGTTTAGCATTCTGTAGTGTACGTTTCAGAAGGGCCACTTGTCCGATGCGTGCATCGGCTACGTCCTTACATACTAAAATGAAAATAAATGCACTGGAACACCAAAAAATAATTTATGATAAATGTGATGAGGTTAAGAGGATAATTTTATTTCTTTTTTATTTATTCAAACATAAGCACACTGCAGAAACAAATTTTCCAAATGGTACAATTAACAATATTGGAATATAAAAGGATATTAAGGAATATAAAATACAAGCATACATTCTATTGCAATGATACTTTAGTGAAGCCTTCAAGGAGCGAGGAGGAATGTTAAAAATGTAAATATCACTAAAATTATCATTATAGTTCCTTCAAATTCAAATTCAAATTCAAATAAAATTTATTAAGAAGTGTCATACAAATATTTTCAAAAGGAAACATTCCAGCAGAGCTGGTACTCCCTATTTCTAAACTAATCACTATTACATTAATTACAGTCGTTATTTCTAGTTACTAACAGAGCAATTAAAATGCACATAAAAGGTGAAAAACACAGTCATTGTTACATAAATACGCAAATGCAATGGTTAAAATAACATAAAAAAAATGTACATAAAAAAGTGAAAAACACAGTCATTTTTACATAAATTACTAACATGTAACCTATATTGTAAATTTTCTTAGCATTACGAAGTTTTATACATTTTGTTTAGGGTTAATAGAAAATGAATTATTTGGGTTTGTTTCTTGGGGGAAAAATATTGTTACAATTATTCTAGAGAATGGGCGAATCACTTTTCTGTATAGATAACAGCATTCTGAAAAGTTTTTTCCCAAAATTTTGGATTGAAGGACAATTCTGATATGGCAGGACAAATTTATTTAGAAATTTTGTGCCAATATATTGAAAGCAATTCTCAAACTTGTGCGACTTGTGTTTAGGTATTTCATATAGATTTAAATGCCTTAAGTTCAAAAAATTAGAATCAGATCTTTTTGAGAGTAAACCGAACAAATATGGAGGACACTTGGTATGCATGATATTATATAACAGTTTGCATGTAAATAGGGTGAATCTGTATTTAATTTTTAAAATAGAGTTAGAATTATAGTGGGGTGTCACATGGTCCTTATGATCAATGTTAAAAGCAAATCTTAGACAGTAGTTTTGAAGAAATTGTATTCTGTTTTAAGTGTTCGGTTAAAAAGTAGAAGTATACTATAGAGCAGTAATCTAGGTGACTTAAGACTAGTGTATGTACAAGGTTCCACTTCATTGTGTTGGAGAATGAGTACTTAAATTTATACAATGCTTTTAATTTAGAGAATGCTAGGCTGATTTTTTCAACACGTGGGCTTTAAATGTTAAATTTGAATCCATGAAGAGTCCAAGATTTCTAGCTGTCCCCACCATAGGCAGCACAGTGTCACTCATACGAAGTTCCAAGGTAGCACTATCATGTGTTCTCTCACAGGCTGAAGCACCACCAACACACATAGCCACAGATTTACTTGGATTCAGACGAAGGCCACTCTCTCCAGTCCACTCGTCAATTCTTGCTAGGTTGATGTTCATATAGGTGATAGCAGTATCAGGACACTTTGGATCACACACTGAGTAAATTTGGGTGTCGTCGGCGTACTGATGCAATTGTGACGAACCTTCTAGGTTAACAAGGTGCAAGTCCGAGACGAAAACAGAGAATAATATTGGAGCCAAGATACTGCCTTGGGGGACTCCCGGTGTGACAGGCTGGTACTCTGACATAGTCGAATCGATCTTCACCGCCTGAGTACGATCCTCCAAATATGCTCTGAACCAGTTCATGGCCCCCCTGTCAAAACCATAATACTTCAGTTTTGCAAGCAGTAACTTATGATTTACAAGATCGAATGCCTTGGAATAGTCCAGTAGGATGAGCAAGCCAGTAGAGCCGTCATCAGTAATTCGGGCTAGGTCATTCACTATTTTCAGAAGTGCAGTGGTGGTGCTGTGATCAGTTCGAAATCCAGATTGACAGAGAGGGATGATTTTTGAGTTTTCAAAGAAGTTTACAATCTGGTTGTAGATAAGCTTTTCAAGAACCTTAGTCAGAGTAGGAAGAACGCTAACGGGACGTAAATCTCTATGATCTTTAGCAATTGAGACCTTAGGAAGGGGCGTCACAATTGCTCGTTTCCAGACACGGGCAGCACGCCGTTTTCTATGGAAAAATTAAATATAAACAAAGCTGGAGCATTCTAAGGTTAATGCCATCACTTCCATAGCCTTGGTAGGATAGACCGTACAATGCTTTCTCTACTTCAGCACTGGATACAAGACGCAGTGAGAATGAACTGTCAGAGAACCTATCATTGAATCTAGACAAGGTTTCCTCACTAATGTCCACCTTGTCAATTTCTGTGAAGGCATTGTTGATGGCAGATGGATCTTTAAGTTCATCAGCAATGACATGTTTAGATTGAGAATGTACATTCCAGCTCTCAAAGCATCTCCGTAGTTTTTTCGGGCTTCTCTTATTTTTTTCCACTTGATATTTCATGAACGCCGTCTTTTCTCTTCTAACTGCACCACAAAGGTAATTCCTGAGGCCCCTGTAGAACTCCCAGTCTGAGGGAAGCTTCGTTCTAGAATATTTCTAATATGCATTTTTCTTTAGCTGACTGATTTCTTTGATAGTTGAGTTAATGTAAGGTTTGGATTTGTATTTCATGATGGCAGTCTTAAGTAGGGCCTGTCTGTCAAATAATGTTAGGATCATATTGTTGAGAAAATCAACTTTAAGGTCAATGGTGGGTAAAAGGATAATGTCGTTCCAGTGCAGTGATAGGGCAAGTTGCATGAATTCATCTTTGTCAAAATATCGATAGTCTCTAAAAATAATTGGTCTTGAAGTTGAAATTTCTTAGCAACCTAGTTATCAGAGTTCTTTCACCATTGTTTGTTCGGTGGATTGGATGGTAGAATAACCTTCTCTATCTAGTTCTGGGCATGAGAGTAAACACGTTGATTTTAGCCAGAAGATAGTCATAGTCGAATATACCAGACTCTTATAAAGAAACAATGACCAAATCAAGACATAAAACATGGTGAACTTCAAGAAGATCTCCACAAGATTGTAACTTGGTACAATAAATGGATGATGAAGCTTAACGAATCAAAGTGTACTGTCTTGAGCATCGGTTATAACTGCTTGGAATTTCCCTACACCATTAATAATACATTTCTAAAACATGTACAACAGTAAAACGACCTCGAGGTATCATTACAGGTAACCTTAAGTGGGACAATCATATAAGCAAAATTGTTAAGAAAGCAAATGCCTTTACTTAGTGCATTCAGCGCGGGTTTGAAGACCGTTCTGTAGAATTTGTGCTTAATATCTATAAATTCTTTATACACCCAAAACTGGCATAAGCACACTCTGTTTGGAACGCATATTTTACAAAATATATTGATCTGGAGTGGGTACAAATGAGAATTACCAAAATGCCCATAACTTTGTTAAATGATGGCTACGAATCGCGTTTACTAAACTCAATAATTGCTTATATCAATTTAAGTGTTTATCTTTCTGTCTTAACATAGCCCAGTATATGATTTACAAACTTCTTAAACCAGTAGCAAGGAAACTTCGACTTATGGGTATAATAACTCTTTTTTATCTGGAGGACATTCTAATAATAGGCAGAACCAAATCAGAATGCATAATAAACACCAAAACCATGTTAAAACTGCTCGGAAAATTAGGGTTTATAATTAACCTAGAAACAAAGTACGTTAAATCCTAAAGAAAACGTAATATTTTCCTAGTATATATAGGAGAACGTGTGTCACTCCTGACAGCTTAAATAAATAAAATTGTGCGATTTTATTTTTAATAATATTTTGGTGAATCTCATAATTGAGATAGAACAACAAACTCATACTAGTAAAATAAAAGTGAGATCGTTACTTTTAGACAATATAATGAAATAAGGTGATTTCCTTTATAATATGAATATAGGACAATGTGCGTTGTTTATAAATATGGGATACAATCGGTGGATTTTCATAATTATGGAAGAGAGTGTGGTGTTAAGTTTAAGAGCTTAGGACAACAAACTCGTACTAGTAAAGTAAAAGTAACGATCGTTATTTTTGAACAATATAATAAAATCGGGCAATTTCATTTGTAATATGAATATAAAACTACATTGCCTATAAATATGGGATAAAATCAGTCGATTTTCATAGTTTATAATAAGGTTTTTATTTTGGGTCTTTCTTTTTTGTTATTTAAAGACTCTTTAGTTCGCCAAAAATAACCATTATAAATTTGTGGGTTCGACTCATCTAGCTGATTTTAAATTAGAGCATTTTGAGGTTAAGGATGTGCTTTTAATTTTGTTTATGTCAGGAATTTTCATTGAAATTTTGTGATATCGAGCTAGATAATTATAGTGTTATATGAGAATAGGTTCCTGAAAGACTAAAGTCGTCAGAGTATTGAAGGCAGTGTCGTGCGATTTGAATGAAAATAAAGAAAAAGAGTTTAAGTTTTGTTTACAAATTTTGCATGTGTTCTGACAAGTATATCAGAAAATTTGGGATAAAACTACTAAAAGGTGTGTTTTTTTGGCCAAGTGAATGATATACAATCATATCTAACTCAAGAAAAAAATTTAAAGATCTTCATTTAAGTAATGGAATGGATGATTGTCGGAAATCGAAAAATTAAAAAAAAAAAGTGCAAATATTGCAAAAAAAAAGAGTGTTTGACTCTGTGGACTGCAAAACCTGTGGGGCCAGTTACCACCAAAGCTGTTCAGCACGTGTGGAATCTCCATATAATTGTAGTAAATTCAGTTGTTGTGATAAAGGTGTAAAAAGTGAGGTTAGTCCGCAAAAATCACGTGAAAAACTAAGTAATTTTGTGGAAATGGATGAAAAAAAGCTTAAACTTATTACAAGTGAGTCCTTCAAGCAGTTTCTAACTCCAGTGGAACAAAATATAGAACGCAAATTTGAAAATCTCGAAAAGTCAGTACAATATATGTCGGACTCCTTTGAAGAACAAAAAACTAAATTTGAATGTATACTGAAGGAAGTTAAATCTTTGAGGCAGGAAAATGAGGTTCTAAAACAACGTCTTCAAAAATTTGAAACCAAATTTGATGATATGGAAATGAAGGAGAAAGGAAATAACATTATTGTGGCAGGAATACCAAAACAGCCAGAAGCAAGCACAGGGGCAATTATTGAAAAAATTTTGGGAACAATGAAGATTCAAATCAACAAGACAGAAATTGTGGATAGCTTTAGACTGGGAAGAGAAGATAATGGTCCAATCTTGGTGAAATTTAAAAATGTAGAAACAAAAGGGGTATTCTAAAAACCGTGAAACAAATGAGGGGTATAACTCTAAATAACTGTGGCTTAGAAGGCATTGATAGAAAAATATATTTAAATGAAGACTTGCCATTGAATAAACGAAACCTATTTAAAAGAGTTAGAGAGTTAAAAAAGGAGAAAGGATACAAAGCAACCTTCTGCGTAAATGGAGTGATTTACTTAAAGAAAAATGAACATGACTTACCGGTAAAGATAAGAAATGAAAACGACATAATGTAGGCAAGCACAGTTGAATTGATACTCCAAGAAAAACTCAAATTACATTCAATGAACTCAACAACATCTTAGATAATTACAAGGCTAGTGAAACTATAACCTGTGATAGCTTATCAACTATTGACTGCTTTAACGATAGTAATAGAGACATTAACATAATACATGTAAATATTAGAAGCATTTATCATAATTTTGATCAATTTTTGGTTTTTTTTACAGACTTTAATATTATAGTGATTTCAGAAACCCATAGAGTCTATAACTTAAGTGATTTTAGTATACCGGGTTTCAGCATGTTCTTTAATGAAAGTACTTTAAACAAGTGTGATGGTTGTGCAATATACATTAAACAAGAATACCTCATTAATAATCAACTGCTTGTAGAAAAAGACCTAAAAGTAATAAAGATAACTGTACAAAAGAATAACAAAGTGTTGGATGTGCTTGCCACATATCGAAGCTTCGTCTCTACAAAAGAAGACTTTATTGAAAATCTAGACATTATATTAAAGCATTTAAACACGGGTAAGAATAGGATGCAAGTTTTTGTGGGCGATATTAATATAGACATACTTGCTACGGAAACGGAAATTACCAATTTATACACTACAATGATGCAGAGTAATGGTTTCGTGAGTATGATAAATAAACCAACAAGGAAATCTGATATTTCACATACTTGCGTTGATTATTATTTCGTAAAGTGCAGTGAAGATTTTTTCAAACAGATTAGTGCTGTTATTTTGGAACATAAGATGACAGTCCATCATCCCATCCTGTTAAACATTCAGCTTAAGGTCACAAATTTAAAAACAACTAACTTAAAAAAATATATATATCAAACTCTAAATAATGAAAAACTTGCAAACAGAATGAATAATGCAGAATGGGATGATGTTCTGCAACAGGTGGATGCAAACTTATGTACGAACATTTTTATTAACAAACTCAAGGGTATTATTGTGGATTCAACTAAATCATTTACTGTGTCATGTAAGAAGCAGAGATTAAAACCTTGGATTACCTGGGGCATATTGGTGTCAATTAGGAGTAGAGATAGGCTTAAAAAACAATGTACATTAAATCAAAATAATACAGTTTTATTAAATAGGTATAAGGAATATCGAAAAACGCTGTCCAAAATTATTAAACAATCTAAGTACACTTATTATAAAACTAAAGCAGAAAATAATGTAAATAATCCAAAAAAACTTTGGAAGGTAATTAAAGAGGCTACCAATGACCAAATAGCTGAAACAGATATAAACTATATAATGCATAGGGATTATATTGAAATATGTGACAGGAAAAAGATAGCAAATGAGTTTAACAACTTGTTTAGCAGCATTGGTAGAAAATTAACGGAACAAATTACTCTAACTAATAATAGTCATAACATGAACAGTAGAGTGGTAAATTCATTGCTATTTAATCCAATAACACACAAAGAAATAATTAAGGAAATTAATAGTCTAAAGCCGGGAGTCAAGGGTGGCAAAGACTGCATATGTTCAAATATTATAATGCAATATAAATATAAACTAATTCAGCCCCTAAAACACATTATAAATATTGTTTTTGCTACAGGGGTCTTCCCTGATATATTGAAAAATTCAATAATTATACCACTCTTCAAAAAAGGTGATAAAAGGTCAACAAATAACTATAGACCAATAAGTTTAACAAGTACAATTAGTAAGGTAATAGAAAAATGTATAAGAAATAGAATAGTATTTTTTTTTTAAAAAAACATAAATTATTGAACAAAAGTCAATTTGCTTTCAGGGAGAACTCTAATACAGAGAATGCCTTATGTAAAGTGACCGAGGGTATACTGAAAAAACTTGACAAGGGTAATAAGGTCATAGGTGTATTTTTGTATTATTGTATTAGTTGTAGTATTTTTTGACACTGTGGCACATGAAATTCTGCTAGAATGGCTGGCAAATTTGGGTATTAGAGGTATTCCTAATAATTTAATCAGATCATATTTAAATAAAAGAAAACAATGTGTCAGAATTGGAGACGAAGTAAGTGCTAACGCGGAGATGGAGTTTGGTGTGCCACAGGGAACAGTCCTGTCGCCACTACTTTTTAATATATATATAGATGGTATACTGTCTACCTTGGGTGATAACGGGGAAGTTTTTTGTTTTGCGGATGATACAGGGATAGTAATTAGTGGAGAAACTTGGGAGTTAGTGAGGAGGATAGCGGAAATTGCAATACAAAAAATAAAAATATGGTTAGATAATAGTCTACTTTCTTTAAATATTGATAAAACTAAGTTCATGGCATTCTCTCTCTCCCCTCGCACTCTGCCTGGTTTTGAGACTCTCCAAATGAATGAGGTGAAGTGCAGACTGGAGGTGGATAATTGTCACTGTGAAAAATTCATAGAAAGAAAATCAAGCCTAAAATATTTAGGAGTAATAATTGACGAAACTTTTAGTTGGAAGGAACAAGTTAAATTTGTAACTGAAAGAATAAGGAAAATAATTTTCAAATTCTATGAACTAAGAAATGTATTACCTCTAAAATCATTAAAAATGGTGTACTTTGCATTGGTGGAATCAATAATTAATTATGGTTTGGTGGTTTGGGGTGGTGCAGGAAAAACAGTGATGGCAAAATTACAAATAGCTCAGAAATGGGTTATAAAGACAATGCTTTTCAAAACGAAATGATATTCCACAGAGCTGGTTTATAAAGATAGTAACTTGCTATCAATAAATCAGCTGTATGTTAAGTCAATTATTAGATTCATGTTAAAAAATAACTATTATAAAGTGAATGTAAGCCACGGAGTAAACACAAGAAATGCTGCTCAAAATAATGTAGTCCTGCAAAAGCCTCATCATACTGTATGTCAGAATCATATTTACTGTTTAGGTCCAAAAGTTTTCAATGAACTACCATTAGATATAAGATCAAAACCCTGCTATAAAGTTAAGAGTAAAATCAATGGATGGTTATTTGAGTCTAATTATGTAATCAGATATGTTATTTAAGGTAAAAATTAATACAAATTATAGAATTGTTTTTGTTATATTACTTTCATTATTATTTTTTTTTTCTCTTTTTTCTTTGATATTTTAGTTGATGGGTATAATGGAATTATATATTTTGTGTTCAATTGATTATTGTATAACCTCAAAATTATAATTATAAATGGTAATTTTTCTAATAATGTGGCGGTGCACACACAGTATTATAAATACCATTGTGCACTGAAAGCTTTTAACAGTAACAGTAGTATTAATTATTGTTTTTTTTTCTTATTGTAAATTTATATTTGTGAACTGTTGTATTTCTTTATTGTAAATTGATATTTGTAACTGTTAAATAAATAAATAAAAAAAAATTTTAATAGGTTTTAAATTTAATTTTAATTATAATAAACGTTAAATATAAACGGTTTCCAAAATGAGCAGTGATGGCAAGGTTAGGATCTTTTTGGATATGAAAAGTGGTTTACAATCCACAGAAACCCCAGAAAGCAATACCATATCTGAAGTGTCAGTCCACCAGTGCGAAATAAACATCCCTAGCCACAGAAGGTCCAAGCACAGAAGAAACGGTACACACTGCATAACCAGTTGCTTATATTTTTTTGCAAAGTTCCGAAACTTGGGAAATAAACTTGAGGTGGGCGCCGATATTAAGGCCAAGAAATTTTGTGTTAAAGACACTTAGAAGGTCAGTATCGCTGACAACCCAAACCAACGATGCGGGTCTGATATTCAGAGAAAGACAGTTACTGTCACGCCATTTCTTAACCTTGAAGAGATCCGCTAAAATAGTGTCAGTGTGTAGGTGCCACAGGATGGTGATAGCATCTGCAAAAACTGTGAATTCACCCTGGATGTCAAGAAAGGCCAGATCATTGATATGCAGGAGAAAGAGAAGGGGTCCAAGTACAGAACCCTGTGGTACACCAGATGCTATACTCCCCTCCTCAGACCTAAGACATCCAATACAGATTGCCTGTTTCCGTTCTTCCAGGTATGACCTAAAGCATTCCAGCGATGTGCCCCTAAAGCCATATTTTTCAAGCTTAAGCAGCAATATTCTGTGGTTGATACAGTTAAAGGCTTTAGATACTGGTAGAGTTTTTCCAAAAATGTGAATGTGGCATCACAGGTATTTCTTGTTGGCTTGGAACCCAAACTGTTCATCAGTTAGAACTTCATGGCGATTCAGGAAGGACAGCATTCTACTTTTAGTGAGTCTTTCAAAAATTTTGGAGAGGGTGGGTATAAGCAATATAGGCTTAAAATTCGAGGAATCACTAGTGTCGCCTCTTTTATGAATTGGAAGCACAAGTGGGCTAGCTTGAGACAAGAGGGAAACATCCCTGTTGCCCAAGACTCGTTAATTGCTTCCGGATTCCAAAACATGGTCTGGTAAATTTTTAAAAATGCTTATGGTGAGGCAATCTTCCTCTGAACTATTTTTATTTTTAATTCCCACAATACCATTTCTAAGTGCGTTAGCATCAGATTAAAAAAGGTGAAAGATTGGGTTATAGTAATACCTGCGAGGTAACTAAGAGGCTCCATATTACTGGCAATTTTATGGGTTAGTTTATCTGCTATAAGTGTTCAGGGTGTTAACATCTAATTCAGCAGGAGCTCTGTCCACTTTCTGTCTAAACTCATTGACAATAGACCAGCATTCTTTTTATTTATTGGCAGCATTATGAATTCTTTCAACTTATTTTTTACTAGTTTAATCAACTTCGGTGTGTGGACCTGTATTTTTGAAAGTATACCCAGAACTGGTTGTTGTCAGTAAATTTCCGAATATAATGCAAGCTTCGCAAATTGGTAGCTGAAACCTTGAGCCCGAGGGTTAGCCATGGCTTTTTATTTTTTTTTAAATTTGCCTTAAAGGAAAATGTTTTTTTAACATATCAATGATTAAATTATGAGAGGCTACTAAAGGAAGTGAACTTTGAAAAATTACATTCCAGTTTATTTGGTTGCAAGCTTGGTAAAACCCATCATAATTAGTCCTACTATAAATTGTCCCTACTCTTCTCTTTCTCTTAGGAATAACTACAAGTATTGGAATATCCCATATAATAGCTTCATGGTCTGACAGACAAGCATTGATCACAGAACACTTAAGTTATATTTTTTTTCTAGAATTTGAGCAGATATAATCTATAAGAGTTGCTTAGTAAATCGAGTTGAAGAGTCAATGTGCATAGTCATACTGTAAGATTCAAGCATTATTAAGTTGCAAAGTATATAGAGAATATTCCAAAAAGTTTACATTAAAGTCCCCCGCTAAAACAACCCTCGAATCGCATGGCACTTCTGAAAGAAGCTTGTCAAGGCGTGTTAGAAAGTCGTTTACTTTAGATGATCGGGCACAATAAACACATATAATATATAAATCGTATTATTTGAGTAAATATTAGAAAATTAAAATTCTTTTTCGATACATAACTTGAATAATGTATTTAATCAGTGCCATAAAGTTATGTTCTTCTAAAAAAAATTTTTTTTAACAAATATTCTGCCATGTGCAAAAGTTCTTCTGTAATAACTAGAGCAGTATAGTATGGGGAGTCATTACATCAAAAAACTATCACACAATGCTGGTGAATTCACAGAGGACATGTCTAACAATTTTGCATTATCTTGGCACGAGTTTAAATAATTAATTTGTAAATTATTTATTTCAGCAATAACTCTATCACATATCTGGATCTTAGTAATTGAACTATTGTTAATATTAGCACTAATAAAATAACATGTGAATTTCGATTAAAATATTTTTTAAGATCAATATTAAATTGAAAAGTTTTGTTTTCTGCTTCCACTGTAAATCTTCCAAAAGGCACAGAAATTATAAAAACGTTAGTATGCGCACCATCACTAATTCAGTTGCTAATTTTTTGTAATGAAGGTAGTTTATTATTTTTAAAATCCTTTAGGCCAGCTACCACCAACACACAGTCGTTATCACAATCACAGACATATTTCCATTTTGTTTATTGTTGTTCAGCGTTAATAACGTCTTCTCTAAAACTTTGTAATTTTCTTTGTTACCTTTTGAGAAAGTTTTCTTTTGCCTAATATGATTTTCTAGTTGTACAATATTTTCCTCTAGTGTCGATTTTATTAAATTTTTACTAAATTCCTCTTCCTCAATTGCAGTATCTTTCTTTCTAATTTGGTCCTGTACTTCTATCAAGGTACTCTCTAGTGTTCGGTCTAGGTCAAATTTTTCTTGACATTTCTTAGAACAAATGACTTTATGATGTTCTAAAGACTTAAAATAATTTTTCCGATCAAGACAGCTTTTGTGATACACATTAACACAAACTATACATACTAGATGTAAATTTATATTTCTGCAACCTTAAAATTTTGTCTCCATTATTAGATTTGTGAGTAATAACGCCTGGACCAAACTGCTGTAAGAACCTGAGGCATCTAACAACTCAAGGTATAACCAACTACTCAATTCAGCAGCACACTATAGAACTTATCAGATAGCCCTGGTATAAGTCCAGCACATGTATAAACAAACAAGCACATATAGTATATAAACAAACAAATCAACAAAGGTCAATACCTCCCACTGAAAACATCACACACAAAAAAAGGGATTCCGCAAAGGTCTGAAAAACAGTGGACAATGACAAAATAGGCAAACTGATAATATGCAAATTAGGCTGAGCAAAAATAATAAAATAAGTAAATCACAGTAATCCCTGGCTCCTTATCAGTTAATTTGCATATTCTGCAGATAAGGTTGAAGATAAATAATAAATGGTAGTCCTTTTTATAAATGTGTTTTTGACCTATCAATTATATTTGGGTTCTAATTTTCCAATTTACTAATTTATTTTTTACCAAAAAAACTCAGTTTTTCTTAAGCTTCTGAACAGTACCGAACATAGACATCACAACAAAAACGAAACATTCCAATTCCAGAAAATTTACAGGAGCACACTACTACATTGCTACCACTAAATCAAAACCCACGAACGTCTAAAATTTTCGGTTCAGGAACCGAGGAACTGAGTCTATTAGCAAGAGTCGTTCCGAATCTTATTAACAAGATGTATATAGACATCCCGCCCCTATTTGGCAGGTTGGAAACAACAGCCGATAAACTCTGACTTGATAACTTGATCTGAAAGTAAGGCTTCAGTTCCATATTATGTTAACATTTTTGACAGTTTGATAAATGTCAATTCTTAATCTAAAAACATGTTTATCCAAGATACTGTGTAGGATGCAAAATCTTAAATAGATACCTTTAAAATGCCGTTTAAATGTGGACTAAAAATTAGCTTGGACAAAAAAACTGTCAAATATTTTTGGCGGAAACATCAATGATTCTATCTACTTATTATCGAAAATTCCAATTCAATTGTAAGAAATTAATTTAAAAAAATTAGACTAAAACCATTTTGTTATCCCTTAGATTTTATATATATTTTTTTTAAAATCACTAAAGACCCAACCTAATAACGAAATCCCAAATCGATATGCAAAAAATATAATAATAAAATATTTGTGTTTTATGTCATTGTGTAGTCCAAAAAAAATTATATACCAAATAAAAAACAGATTTAGCGTTTTCCACCTCTTAAAAGAAAAACATAAAATTTTAATTTTGTTTTTAGGGAGCTGTTTCACTTTCTTAGAATGTATCTGTATCTGTATATAGGTTATATACAAAAAATTGTCTTTATATACAAAAAAAGAAAATAAGTAAGCTGTTTTACCTTTTTTTAAAAGAGCTAAGCGCTATGGATATACAAAAAATTTGTATGTTTGGGGATTCTTGTATTTCCAAGGGCAAACCTGTATAGTGTAGAAAATACTTAATGTAGAAAGAGATAAAGATATTTGACATATTTCACCGTTTTTTTAATAACAATATTATAATAAAAAATATTTTCTGGATATTTGGGGAATACTTCATATCTAGGGTGACTACTGTATAGTTGAAAAAAATATTATGGACAAAGAAGTAGAATAAACTGAAAGGGTTTCCGCTTATGTTAGAAGTGATAAACGCTTTAAAAATTTTTTTTTTCGATTTCAGTGGTCAGTTTCATCCTTCTAAGTCTCCCTGCATAGTGGAAAGTTGTTTATATATAGAAAAGGATAAAATAAATTTCATGCGTTTCGCCGTTTTTAGGCAAGTTTAATGTTTCTGGAATACAATTTAGCCTCCTAGGGCTACCCTGTATATTTGAAAAAAGGGTTTTATAAAAAAATATACTTTATTTGTATATAATAATCGTTTCTTGAATTTTTTTTGTTTTCAGGGAGCTGCCCCATAATTTAGAGCTAACTTGTATCATGAAAAAAAAGTATCTACAGAAAATAAAATAAATTTGAAGTATTTCGGCGTTTTTCGAAATATTATAGGTAAACAATAAAAAATGCAATATCTACGTCAATAACTGCCATCGGTTTGTGCGTTTTCAAAATATTAACTTTTTACGTCATTATACCTCTTAAAATATCGAAGATCTACGTTCCTAATTCCCAAAACCCGCAAGACTTTGACCTAGACTATTTTTGATGCAAATTTAAAATGGATTGGTTTGACTGTTTACGGGTCACTGATGATAATTATCAGTCACAACTTTTGAAATCACAAAAAGCGACGACCTCATATACCCAATACTTAATGTCGAAAATTAAATTAAAGCTGCTGTTGAATCCCCGGTTATTAGAAAATGTCAGTACTTTGAACCGGATTCTCTAACTCCCCGTATATAATCATATAATAAGAAATCATATAACATATTAAAGTCAACGACACTTTCAATACCGAATGCCGCTTATACCCGTATAAAGCAAAAAATAAGAACATAATTAATTCGAAGTCTTGAGTATATCGAAATAAGCTATAATTATTCCCAACGTATTTTACCAGCGGTTACTAAACATACTGGAAGAAGTCAACATTGCTTATTATTAACTAAAAGGAAGAAATCCCTTAATAATTAAAACATAAATATACATACCTTTAAATCTCCACACAATCCATATATTTATTATTTTGTATTATAACGACCTTCAGGTTGAGAACATCGCGTGTAGAAAAAGATGGAATTTTTGATATATATAGGCGCATCATCATTAAAGCCATAACATAAAAAACGGTACAGCTCAATCACTTGCATTGTAGAGTGAAGTCTAACATATTTACATCATAAATCAGGAAATGTATGGTATGGTATGTAGTTTCGCAACGCTGTAATTGTCCTTTTATTTCTAATACCACATTGGGGAGTTTGTGTATTGCAATGTTCTGAAAAGGGAATTTGGTCAGTTTTTATTACTTTTTTTGTGGGTCCAAAGTGCTTCTTCCGCAAATTTTATTTTTTTAATCTGTACTTTAAGACATAAGTTTTCGTTTAAAATTTGAAAAAAACGTAATAAGACCCAAGATTTTTGTTTGTCATTTTAAACGCAACAAATAATCTGAGACATTTATAAATATAACGTGTTGAAGTTTTTCCTTGGCGTGTTGAAAGGATATAGGGTGGCAGTGTTGAATTCCCAGGACTAGACCATTGATTTTATATACGAGAAAGACGTGAAAAAATATCCTTTCATAATACCCGTTCCATTAAATCAGTTATTGTCATCCTTAATATCTTAATAATAATAAAAGGAGTAAAATGTTTTTTTAGTTTTTCTAATTAAATAAAAAATATTTTAAAGCGATTCTTATGTTAAGGGCTGGAAAAAGATTTCTGAATTTTTCGAGACTATAACCTTAAGTGGGTGAAATATTCACTAGTAACAACTCCTCTAAATTTTTTTTTTCTAAAAATGGTTAACGTTAACGCATCTTTCTAAATTCCATCCTTAAGGGTAAAATATATTTTTGCGTTTTTTACAACGCCTCTTACTAATTGACTTTTTAAAACAATTCTTTCCTTAGTGTCCTTTAAGAATACAGTGTAAAAAGTGTTTTATTTTTTTACAATATTCCTAACTAACCGAGATATTAAGAGTATTTTTTTATTAATGGCTTCCAATAGTTACCTAGAATTAATGTGGATTTTTTTAATTCCACACTTAGAAAGGTAAAAAGAAAAAAACATGATTTATTTTATTTAACACTTGTTTACAATGTCTCTCAAAACAGTTCTCTTGTTATTAGCTGTTAAAAATAATTATCTAAAAATAGATTTCTGAATATTTCTAGATTCTACCCTTTAGGGAGTAAGTAGGATGAAGTTTTTTTACTCATCATTTGAAAGTAAGTAAATGGCCTTATTACTTCCTTATTTTTAGTGTTGTAGAGAAGGGATTCATTTGTAATTATTATAAATGTAATAGTATGTATAAAAAATAAGATAATACCATAACATAATATTTAAGACTTATTTGTGTATATAATAGTACAATAGTAATTCAATTTTCATGTGCTAAAGATGTCAGGCTTAAACTTAATATTTAGTATACTTTCGTTAAATAGGTATTTTTATTTTCTAATATATGCATATATAATTTTGCATGGGTATGAGAGATGTGCATATAAGTCTAGTTATTTGCCTTTGAGATTCTATATGTATCTTTGATTTCTCTAGACGAATTTGACAAGCAAAAATTATGTATATGTATTTTATTATTTTCTGTAGTAGTTTGTTTCTTCTTAGGAAAAAAAACTGAAATTAAATTTTAAGGAACTTGCCATTCCCTAATAATTAAAGTAAGAATTAAACTGTGTGTTGATCTTTTTTGACTAGTTAATAAGTAATGTACATATTAGAAAAAATCGGTAAATTTCCTTTACCTGGAACTTTCCTCGTTATGATTTTTTTCCCATTTGTTAGGAATAGCGAAGTGTGACCCAATTCAGTTCAGTAACATAATCATAGTATATATGTCTTTTCATTTTGATTGGGCACCATTTTGTTACATCATATTGGATTCCTACCAATATTTTACCATTTTCTTTCTACCTATGCTACACTTTTTGCCAAATTCGAAATCAATTGAACAAGATTTTTTACGTTGATTTTTTAAAAATTTTATTTGGCCGCCATTGTGTTTCGCCATTTTAAATTGCAACCCATATTATCAGTCTTTACCTATTCCGTTGGTACGCAGATATTTCCCAGATATTATGTTTTTAAATGGTTTTCGTTAACGATCCTCTTGTTACGTTAGAGTGTGTATTATTTGGGGTTACGATCCAGTAAAAAAAACAGTCGTTAAATTGTCGACGTTTCGCAACTTTATTGTTGCATCCTCAGGACACATATATTTTATATCCTGCATAAAACCCAAATTATCCGTCTACTTAGTCCGTTGGTCCGCAGATATTTCCTAACTCCAAATAATACACTACTCTAACAAGAATAGTTAACGAAAACAATTTAGAAACTAAATACCTGGGAAATATCTACGAACCAGCGGAGTAAGTAGAGATTGACAATATGGATTTCAATGCAAGATGTAAAATCTATGTGTCCTGAGAATGCAGCAATAAAGTTGGGAAACGTCGACACTTTAAAAAGAGAATTTTGTTTTTTTTTACTGGATCCTAAGCCCATATAATACGCCACTCCAATAGAAAAATAAGAAGATCGTTAACGAAAATCATTTAGAAACTCAATATCTGGGAAACATCTGCGGCCTAACAGAGTATGTAAAGACTGATAATATGGGGTTCATACCGAATATAAAATCTATGTGTCCTGAGGATGGAACAATTAAGTTGCGAAACATCGATAATTTAAAAAACTTGTTTTTTTTTACTGGATCTTAACCCCAAATAATACACCACTCTAACAATTATTTTTTAACAATGTTCCGCCATATTGGATTTTTACCAAAATATTACCAGATTATCCCCATATAACCCACAATTTCACTAGGCTGCCATTTTGTTTCGCCTTACAGGATTTTTACCAAAATGTTACCAGGTTATCCCCATATGACCCACAATTTTTGACCAAAATTTGAAGTCAATCGGGTAAGTAGTCTTTAAGCTATACCGCGAATTGACAGACGGACCAACGAGGTTAATAAAACATATTTTTTGGCATCTAGGGGCGCTAAAATGTAAAGAGGTGTAAAACCTGAGAGGGGATTTTTCACGATTACAAACATATTGGCCGCCATTTTCTTTGGCATCTTGAATTAGTACCACTATTTTACTAATTGATCCCTATACCATAATTAGTTATGGCACACAATTTAAATTCAAACCATTAACCAGTTTTTCAGGCTGAATTTTTAAATATTTTATTAAGCAGCCATTTTGGATTCATATCAAAATGTTGCCAGTAGATTCCAACATAATATTTGATGTTTTTGCAAAATTTGAGACAAATTGGATGAGTAGTTTTCTAAAATATTTTTTTAGCATTTCACTAAGCCGCCATTTTGTTTCGCCACATTGGATTTTTACCAAAATGTTACCAGGTCATCCCCATATGACCCTCAATTTTTAACCAAAATTTGAAGTCAATCGGGTAAGTAGTTTCTTACCTACGCCGCTAACAGGCAGACGACAGACCGACGGAATTGAACATGACCATGAAACTCGAAGATCTCAAAAAAATCCCGGAGAATGATTTTGTAGCGATTACAATACTTCTATTTTACGAGGGAAGTAATATAGTAATAATTGCCATCGAATAAAAAGAATTTATATTTTTTCAGTATTTATCGAATTTTCTAAAAACGGAATTAGGCTTCCAAAAAAAGACTAGTTTTGGAATAGTCTTTAGGTGTCTGAAGATGTATATGGACTACCTAGTACTTTTTTTACAATTAAGTACTAACTAAAAGTTTTTTGGAATATGTAATAATTTTCTGTTTGAGCGCGAACTCTAGCAGATTCGAAGTTTAAACTCTAGACTTTAAATGAAAAAGTAATAAGTGGCCCGGATAAGCCTTGGTAAGAATGTTATATTTGCCTGTAAGATGTCACCATGTTCATAGTGAAATAAGAATTTTAAAAATACAAAATTAAAAATCGGTAAATTTTATTTAGGAATAGTGAAGTATGACCCACTTTGGTTCCGCACATAGTCATTTAGTAGCACATATGTACTGTCTTTTCAGACATTTTTATTGGGCGTTATTTTGGATTCGTATCAATATTTTAGTTTCTACTTGCCTAAAAAAATAACTAGTTTACACTGAGTTCATGTCATGTTTCGTCATGTTGAGTTCGTACCAAAATTTTACCAGTTTTTTTTTATACCAGGTCTAATTCTTGTGCAAAATATAAAGTCAATTAAATAAGAAGGTTTTTTTACGTTTATTTCATAATTCAGAATTTTTAAATATTTTTATAGAGCCCCATTTTGTTTTGCCATCTTTGATTCGTACCAAAACTATACCAACTCATTCCTACGTAACACTTGATTTGTGCGCAATATTTGAAGTAAATTAGTTATTTGATTTTTTAGTACTTACTTTTTAATCATTTACCGGGCCGCCATATCATCCCCATATGACATTTGGACCAAAATTTGAAGTCAATCGGGTTAGTAGTTTTTTAGTTATGCTGCGAAATGACAGACCCGCGAAGAAAAAAAACATGTTTTGTGGCATCTAGGGACCCTAAAAAGTGAAGATCTGTAAAAACGTGGGAGGGCGTTTATTTCGCTGCCATCTTGAATTGGTACCACAATTGTACCAGTTCACCTCAATTTTTACACAAAATTAATCTAATAAG
This sequence comes from Kuschelorhynchus macadamiae, assembly GCA_030620095.1. Classification (NCBI taxonomy): domain Eukaryota; kingdom Metazoa; phylum Arthropoda; class Insecta; order Coleoptera; family Curculionidae; genus Kuschelorhynchus; species Kuschelorhynchus macadamiae. Next base: position 3,927 of record JAUTXW010002902.1, on the reverse strand, counting down.
ATTTTTCGAAGCGGATTCTTTAAATAATTCATTAAGCTGCCATTTTGGATTCGTACCATTTTTTTACCAGTTTATCTTACGTAATTCCTTATTTCTGTGAAAAATTTGAAATAAATTGGATAAGTAGTTTTTTAGTAATAATTTTTTAATAATTCACTATGTCCTCATTTTGTTCCGCCTATTGGATTTTTACCAAAATGTTACCAGGTCACCCCCATATTACCCTTAAACAAATTGTAAAGTTAGTCGGGTAAGTAGTTTTTTAGCTATGCCGCGAACAGGCCGACCGACGGAATTCAGAAAACATTTTTTTTCGCATCTATGGACTCATTTTACAACGAAACCAAAAGCGGAATTTCAATTATAATAAATTAATCATTTATTTTGCATTTTGCTAGTTTAAAAAAATGTTTTATAAATCCAATGCTTCCCCACATAGTAAACAACTTTTAAAGATTACAGTTCATACTCCATATTTTAAGGCAATATATTGAAGCATTTAAGAATTATTGCGAAAACTCTCTGTCCGAACAAAAATCAAAGTAGCGTTATTACGCCATTTTTATTTTTAATATACTTGCTATGAAATACCCCCGACACTACCCCAAATACTTCTTTAAACAAATATCTATGTTGGTCACATCTTTCCAGACTAATTGGTGTTCACAGAACCACGGTAACTATATTACATGTAAACGGCATCAATACATGCATAGAAAATCAGCAATACCAATTGTCAAAAATTAAAATGATTAGTAAAATTTAACCAAGTGGCCTAAAAATGACGAAAACTATATGAAAATCGATATTTTTAGATTGCCCCCTCCGCATAAAATTTTTGGGCCAAGAATAAAGTTATTTGCTATTTTAAAAACATTTAAAATCATGATACCAGCCATATCCTTACTCGGAAATAGATTCCCCCTCCTGGGTCGGAGATGTACTACATGATCCGTCCAAATTACTTTTTTGGTCAATCCACCTCATGCACTAAATTGTAAGGCGATATAATAAAGCACTAAAAATTTATCGCGGAAATTCCTTCGCAGAAAAAGTACTTACTCTCCTGAAAAATTCATGCAAATCGTTCAAAGCATCACTGAGTGTACTCGAGGTGCATACATAAACAAATACATTGGGTCGAATTGAGAACCTTGAAGTCGGTTAAAAACAAAATATATACATTTTTTACAAGTCTGAGTACTCTTAGTTATGTCCATATCGAATTAGATCCGACATTTTAAATTTAGGTTAAATTTTAGAAATTTTCACTAAATTAATAAAACCTACTACACAGACAGACATACTTGACATTTACATGGTACTGTCAATGGAAATCATAATTAGACACTTATTCTAATGACGAGTTCGTTTTTATTATCTTTTCGATTGATTTGACAGGCATATTGAAGATATGCTTTTAATAAAACGTTGTTAAAAGGCGTAGTCTAACTGGATCACTCCATTTTATTAATATATTAATTAAAAATTCAATAAAATTCTTGCGCGATATGCCTTATACTGTTGAAATAAATACTGATAAATTTCTTAAGACAAGCTTTTAAGATTGGTAATAACCATATAAATATTAAAAAACGATGTAATCAAATCAGGCCCCAATCAAATCCTATAGTATTTTATCATTTATAATGTATGAATGTGTGCAAAATATCAGCCCAATCGACCATCAGGATGTGGGTCGAAATCGACTTATTAGATTTGATTTTCAAAATCGACTTTTATTTATTTTTTTGCTCATGCTGTATATCTGATCTAACTTTCAATAATGAAAAGTTTATTTTTGCATAATGCCCGAATTTTTGTCAGAAACACAATTTCCTCAGAAATCAATAATATAAAAGTTTATCATTTGGGAACTAAATTTAGACAAAGGCTGTAGATATATATTATATATTATAGCATAATATTGGATTATGGGCGGAGTTACATATCTATGGTAAAATTTCAGCTCAATCGAAAATTGGGATACGTGTCAAAGTGGTCTTACAAAATGGGATGGTTTTAGACTGTTATTTATGTAGAAAAGTGTGAAGTTAAATAAAAACTCGTAAATCCCATGCATTAGTGTACACGACGAAAGCAATATATAGTCCTTTATTTTAAGAGATTTTGCATAAGTTGGCAACAAGAAGGCGCACGTGATCTCCGCGGCGCCTGTAACACTCCGTTACCATGGCAATGGTCATCCAATCAAAAGCCTAGTGGAGTTAAGCGCGCCACTTGCTTGCTTTCAGCGCCCTGACCGTGGACTAGTATTTCGCACTAGGTTGCGGGTCTTTTTTATATAAAGCCAATGACTTTATCAACGGCACTTAAAAATTGTGAACTTATGTGAATTTTAAAAGGGCGGTGCGAAAACTCTTTTCTACTATATCATATTGATTTTTATTTATTTACACATCTGAAAAGCAATGTGTCACACATTCTCATTTTTCTGCACATTTTCTATTACTGCGCATGCCCTCTATATTTTAGCGAGCTGTTGTGTATTCTAAAATTAGGGTTCCTGTATTTGGAGAGATGATGCAGCTAACGTTAAAAACGACCAAATGGTTTGATACAAATAAGGTGTACAGCTTCCCTCCTTTGCTAAATAAGAAAACAGATAAAATAGCTGTTTTTGGGTTATAAAAGTTGATATACCGCGTTGCTATTTTTGTCACTTAACCCCAAAAATGAAACCTTTAAGAGGATATCAGAGGGAATTTAAATTATTGGTTCTGCTGCTGCTCATAAATCACATAATGCTTGTAAAACTGCAGTGTGACAGATCATTTATATTTCGACCAAAGCTAATAGATTAGTTTATTGAAGTATTGTGTAATTTTTTAGCATCTTTTTAAACTGCGGAATGCCGCTCAGCAGCGAGGAACTACTTTGAAATTTTTACCATTTAAGTTTGTGAGACATCGAACCAACACAACACAATTAAATTTTAAAACGAATTGTATTTGGTGGCATATAGAATGGGTGTTTGTTAATACAGATAATCTTCGGCTTAGTGATTCCAGAGTACCAGAAACAGAAAAACTAGGATCTGCATTGAGCAAATACTTACTAAAACAGAATGACCCTTTGTTACAAGATAAATTACAATTTTATCAGTCAGCTGATGCATCTGGTGTGAAATTATTCCTAAAAGCTGAACAGAAGACTGGCAAGAAATTTTATGAGCTCGATCAAACTCTGACGATAAAAGAAAATCTAGCAAAAAAACTTATAATTGAATATCCAACTATACACGTCATCTTAAAGGATCATGGATGCGGTTATGATGTTATTGATTCAGGTAAGTACAGGGATATCCAAATCAAAGTGAATAGTCCTTATAACTTCTTTTTATATAAATATGGAGGAAAATATTAAATACAACAATAAAAAAGATATAGTATAAAATATGGATTTTCTTGCTTATTTTAAATGGGATGGTATGTTTTGCATGGCATTTTTTATTTTGCTTAAAGAACCGTATGCGGTTTTACAATCGTTTTTGAAAATTTAGAATTTAAAATTTATTACACTTAGATATGTGTGTTAAGTTTGAAAACAAGGTACCTGCTACATTTTCCATTTTAGGTATTTAAGTTAAAGGTAATATCGAGGTTGACAATATAAGTTTAGTCGCCATGAATTTATAATTTTATTTTTATGCAAAACAAGTTATGGAAGATATATAATGGTAAAATGTTCAAAGGCGATGAGAAGAAAGTTTTGAAGAGGGACAAATGATTCAGTCATTCATTAAATAAGATTATAAAAACATATAGAAGACTAGAAGAGAGGAATTTTAGATTTCATTTTGCATAAAAATAAAATTATAAATTCCTGGTAACTAAACTTATATTGCCAATATTGATATTACCTTTAAAATTAATATTAATAAAATTGAAAAGGTAGGAAAGTATC
>JAUTXW010002901.1:0-49899 GCA_030620095.1 Kuschelorhynchus macadamiae | reverse complement strand
ATGTGTGATTTTGTTTCCTGTAGGAGTATCCTTAAACTCTAATGTGATAAAGTGGAGGGTATAGGTTCCGATTTCACTGACTCGTTTTCCTCTTCACTATTATGGTCCCCAAAAGTTTCTCCTCGTCATCTTTATCATCATCATCATCATAGTTATCGTCATCAGAAATTTTTCAGTTCTCAATCACCTCCAAATGTTTTGTTATAGGCTGAAATACATTCTCGTGGGCTATTTGTCCATGTTTTAAGATATCTAGTTTATTCTTTATATCTTTTCTCTTTGAAATTATTCTGTTCTTAACTGATTGATGTTTGGTTTTTTCCTTTTTATTTTTCGTGGTACGAGCAGGAGCCATGATGATAATTATGATGAACTTTCAACGTTCAACTATGTAATAATTTATAAAAGCGATACTACAGATATATATATTTATCAAAACATAACCGATATCGACCTTCATCAATTTTATTATCCTTAAATATAGATAGAAAACCAAATGGTTCTTTCCAACAGTATGAACATATGGTTTTAAAGCTGTCAAATGACATATCAGTACCAATATGATCAGAGTATACATGATGTAAATTTAAGTCATCCTGTTTAAATAATATTAAGACGTTAGCATTGTCTCTTATCAAATGTTTGGGTATTTTTGCATATGTTTGATACAAGTAAAACAGTCTATATTATTGTGACGTCCCATACTAAAATATTCTCTGATAACAGCCTGTTTATCACATGCGACGTCATCAAATATGAAAATTGAATTTGCTTTAGAGTCAGATGGAGATAATATTTGTTCACTATTATCGAATGCATAGTAACCGATTCCTTTGGTTTTAATAATTTCTCTAAATACATATATTTAGGTTGATACAGAGACTTTAAATAGACGTAGACATTTTCAAATTTCAATCCATTGGGATGTTCAAGAAGGCTTAGCATGATATTGGTTTTCCCACAGTTTGAAGGTCCCGATATGATGCATCGTACAGTAGATGGTAATAATATACTGTGTTTAATATTTTTGTTTTTTTTTCGCATCATGATTATTTACTGTTAAAGATGTTCTTTGTTTCACAATTTTGATATGTTTCTTCTTCTTCTCCTACATGTTAAATATCCGATGTAAAACTAATTATAAAGCCATAATACGCTGTTATTTATATTCAGTCTTTATTTCCTTTTTTTAAAATGAGGTATTATTCGATTGATCGACAACAACAACACCAACTAACGATTAATGGGGAAGGTTTGTTAAACTCAGTGATAAACAAACTTCCATTTGAATTACATCTTCCAGGTTATAAGTATTGCGGTCCAGGAACTAAATTCGAGAAACGTTTACGACGTGGTAATAAAGGAATTAACCCGTTAGATGAAGAATGTAAAAATCATGATATTGCCTATTCACAATATCAAAACATATCAGATCGTAATGCGCCAGATAAAATTTTACTTAAACACGCTTTAAGCAGAATAAATTCATCGAATGCATCCTAGAAAGAAAAATTAGCCGCTGCAGGTATTTCAGCTGCAATGCAAACTAAAATAAAGCTAGGTATGGGTACTAGCAGAGGGGATATAAGTTCGAGTAATAACCCCAATTTAAAGCAGTCATACAATAGAATCCACGGTAACAAGTATCTTAAAACAATAATGGATCACAGTGTGAAGGCTATGCGTGATTATGTGAAAAAGATGGAGATTTTACTAAACAAACTCAAGAAAGTAAAAGGTCAAATTGGAAAGGTGTATCGAAAACAAGTCAAAAAGGGAACAAAAATTAAACAAAAAAAATACGATAATTATCATGAGAAGAAAATAAAGGAAAAAATGAAATACCCTTCTAATTTTATTGAGAATGATGATGATGATAGAAAACGAAAGAACTTAGAGAACGAGATTGAACAAGATTTGCAACAACAACAACAACATCAAAATAGGGCACTCAAACGAAAGATAGATAACTCTGATGATAATATAATGGATAGGAAAAAACTAAAATTTGAAACAAAATCGGCAAACTTATCCAATAAGCGGAAATTAAACGATGACGACGACGATAATTTCCATGAGGAATTTGCTAGTGGCGCATTGAAAAAAAAAGTAGTATATATTTTCATTTATCTGGTTTCAACGTTTAGTGTATTAAAAACTTTTCTAACAGAAAGTAGTAAACATGGTAGCAATTAAAAAAAGTAAACCTCGGAAGCAGAAAAGCAAAAAGGCAAAAAGACCAAAAGTTAGCGGGAAAAAAAGAAGCAATACAAAATTAAAAAGTTTTCAATCAGTTATGAAAAAGATTAAAGGTACTATTTTAAATAAAAAACCATCCAATATTTACGATGCTGTTAAGATAGCTATGAAAGCAGTTAATAATACCAAAATCAGACGGCCAAGAATAATTAAAATTCCAAAAACTGGAGGTTTTCTTCCTTTGATCCCTATTTTTGCAGCACTGAGTGCATTAGGTGCGTTAAGTGGAGGAGCTGCCGGCATCGCAAAGGCCGTATCTGATGCTCGTGCTGCCAAACAACAATTGCAAGAAAGCGAACGTCACAACAAGACGATGGAATCCATTGCATTGGGAAAAGGTCTCTTTTTAAAACCATACAAAACAGGTTTAGGCCTTTTTTTAGGAAATCATCTCAGGAAAAAAAAATACCTATAATCTTACCTATCCGTGCATTAAGTAACTTTGATATTGAAAAGTATACTAAACTACTCAAAATACCCTATTTTCGAGGAGTGTTGATGAAGGATCGATTACCGAAGAAAATTTACCAAAACGAATCTGGTATTATCAATTTAGACAATTTTTCTGGGCCGGGAACTCATTGGACTGCTTATTGGAAACATAGAAATAATGTTTATTATTTTGATAGTTTTGGAAATTTAAAACCTTCTCTGGAAGTGTGTAAATATTTTAACTCTAATGGTATTTGTAACATATTTTATAATCATAGTTGTTACCAACCTTATGACTCGTTTATATGTGGTCACTTATGTCTGAAATTTTTGTATCATTCTGTAGATTTAGAATAAATACCAATATAACTATAGTTTTTGTTTTATTTAATGTAAATACTTTGATCCGAAAAGTAGTTAAACATGTCTTATACGTTTACCTTATCGGGAACGGAGTCTGTACTTTCAACCAAAATTTATCCACCCATTGTTTTGAATGAAAACGAAAATTATGTTTTGGGTTTAATAAATTTTGAAAGTTACAACTCAATTCCTAACATTGATAGTAGCAATAACAATTTTCATTGTGGAGATGAGCACGTTGTTATACTTGAAGGATCCTACGAAATTAGCGATATTCAAAAATATTTGACGACGTATCTGAGATTTCATTCAAAAGAAAAGGATCCAATCACACTCCGTTTGGAAGCGAACCATAACACTTTGCAGTGTGAAATCAAATGTAACCGTAAAATTGATTTCAGCAAAGAAAATTCAATTGGCAGTTTACTGGGATTCGGTAGCAAGCAACTCGAGCCCAATAAAAGACACATTTCCGATAATCCTGTAAATATATTTAAAGTGAATTCAATATGTATAGAATGTAATCTAGTGACAAATTCCTATAATAACGGAGATTTAGTTCATATTATCCATTTGTTTTATCCAACAGTGCCAACAGGTTTCAAAATAGTCGAGAAGCCATCGAATGTTATTTATCTACCAATCAGCACACGATATATCGATGAGATAATCCTTAAAATAACTGATCAGGATAAGAAATTAGTCAATTTCAGAAACGAGCTAGTAACGATAAGGTTACATTTGAAGCGAATTCTTTAAAATGGTTTTTCTGTATAATCATAATTCTTTAAATATACCAAAGGACTCGTTTGAAAATTGTCATAAAACCCAATTAGATGAACAGACAACTATTAGTTCCACCAGAACGTTTAAGGAGTTAACATCTAAAAACAAACGTGTACTACTCTCACTGGGATTCAGTTTACAGGAGGAGAAGAAGAAAAATCAAAATTAAAAATTGGAAAATTACAAAGATTTTGGTGTAGTTTTAAATTACGGATTACTACAAGTTTGGAAAGAATTTTTATTATATTAGTTTGCAAGTGTAGATATAGGCACAAAGACAATGAGTTATAACATGTTAAAAGTGGGAGAAAATGTGCTAAATGATGACTCAATCATAAATTATCAATACCATACACATCAACCTTATTCCTCAACAACTCTAAACAATAACGATGAAATTAGAATACCAATACAAACACAAGATTTATACACGTTACCGAGTCAAAGCTTTTTATACATTGAAGGAAAGTTGCTTAAAAACGATAATACCTATAGTGATAATGTAACTTTTATCAATAACGGAATTGTTCATTTGTTTGATGAAATTCGCTATGAACTAGGAGGAGTGGTTATCGATCGGGTTCGAAATCCCGGCATAGCCACAATAATGAAAGGTTACGTATCATTTTCGAAAGCTGAATATTTTGCACTTCAGAATGCTGGATGGGATTGTGAAGACAATCCAAAAATTTTGGATGGTAACGGTAGTTTTAACGTTTGTATTCCGCTAAAAATGTTGATGGGTTTTACGGAGGATTTTCATAAGATAATCATGAATATTCGTCAAGAATTAATATTAATTAGAAGCAATTCTGATACAGAGGGAATCATGCAAAAAAATGACAAAAAGGAAACCTATAAAGTTACACTGAGTAAGATATTGTGGAAAATGCCTCATGTTACCGTTAGTGATACTCAAAAATTACGTTTACTTAAACAATTTGAAAGTAACAGGGAATTAACGATTGCTTTTAGAAGTTGGGAACTACATGAATACCCACAACTGCAGCAAAGCAAAAACCACACATGGGCAGTGAAATCATCAAATCAATTGGAGAAGCCTCGTTTTATCATCATTGGTTTTCAAACTGGTGTGAAAAATAATATTGCGAAAAATGCGAGTCATTTTCAGCATTGCAGTTTATTAAATTTGAAGGTGTATTTGAACTCTGATATGTTTCCATACGATAATCTAAATTTGGACTTTGATAACAATAAATATGCGCTTGCGTATGAAATGTATCAACAATTTCAAAAATCCTATTATTATAAAAATCAGAGTGATCCGTGTTATGACCCAACAACATACAAGACTAAAGCAGCATTAATTGTTGTTGACTGTTCACGTCAAGGTGAAGACATCCTAAAAGGTGGAGCTGTTGATATTCGCATTGAATTCGAAACAACTAAAACAATAACAAACAATACCTCAGCATTCTGTTTGATTCTACACGATCGTTTAGTCAAATACAATCCCAAACCAGTACAGTTAAAGTATATTAAATTTCAAAGTGTGAAAAGTAAAACGTCAGTCATCGATTGTTCGCGGTAAAAGGTGGAGTAGTCTCAGCAGCAGCAGCAGTATAGTGAACGTTTTGTAAAGAGTCATGTTTGTAATAGATATACAAGGATTTCAATATGGCAGCTCAACTTTTTTGTGCAAGGAAATTGCAATTCTTAATACCTCAAATAAAAATTATAAACATGCTTCAGTTAAACTTCCTTTTGAATTGGACTTTTGCAAAGACCAAATTAGAAATCACATGAAATGGTTAACCAACAACGTACATGGCTTGGAATGGTCAAACGATGCTTTTGAAAATTTGGAATATGAAAATCTGACTGAGTTTATAAAAGATTTTATTAATGAAGAAAATGGATATGACACTGTGGACTCTTGGAATAACGACTACACCGACAATATCATTGCAGTAAAGGGAAATCAGAAATTGGGGTGGTTGACCCGATTATTGTTCAAAACAAATTACACCGTTATTGATTTAGAAACAAGAGGATGTCCACCCTTGGCCGAATTACAAAATATATTCAAGTCATATCGTTGTCAGCAACATGATAGTAACACATTAAATTGTACCTTGGAAAACGTATTTAATTTATATCATTGGAATACATTTAAATGTAGAAATTGTAATGAAGATTGAAATAAAAAACTAAAATATTATTTAAATTGTATTTATTCAAATCGTTATCCTACTTTTAGACATGTTATTTTTTTCAGACATATCATTGCTAAGGTGTCTACATTCAATCCATTTTCAAGGCGTCTTTCTATATATTTATCACGACGATTAAGATTTCTTGGAATACAATTTTCAGTTTTCTTCATTTGATTAATTTGAATTGTATGTAACGAATTATTTTGCCTAAATAAAGCAGTTTTACATATATCTAAATCAAAATTAGTTATCGTATGTATAATTAGTTCTTCAAAAGTTAAATGGTTAGAGTTTTCTTTCAAAAATATCAATTGTAATAAAAAAACCTTTTTTGACGACAACATTTCGTAAGAAAAATTTTGTTGAGTAATTATTTGCAGTTGTTATACTTTGTACACTTCTATAACCATTTTGCTTAAGTTTCTCTATCAGTATATTTAAAATCAATAAACATACCGCTTCACATACAGGACTAAGTTCAATAAACATGTCAATATCTGCGTAAGTTTTGGTTCGACCTACTAAATAACTAGGATAACCACCGGCTACAAAGGATCTGCACGGACAAGATTTTAGTAATAGGTTAATGATTTTTACCTCATCCAGAACCTCAGCAACAATCACATCATGTAATGATTTTGAAGTCCAACACTTTTTTAAGCTTAGGTAATTATAACCTTCTATCAAAGTTAGTTGATTTTTCTGTAATAAAGAATAAATATACTATTCTAACTATATTTAAATCTGAAAAAAGAACACTAAAATTACTAAAATGAATTTACATTTGTTTGTTCTTGTTGTTGTTGTTGCTCTTCATCCTCGCTGGAGGAATAGACCTTCTCCACAGTCAACTTTTGCCGTTTCGACGACAACGACGACGACGATGATGTTGATGGTAGTGTTCGTCGTTGCTGCTCACTAACAGTTGTTTCCACATCCTCGTCCACAAGATTAAATTTGAACCGTTTTACCACTCTTTCGAGTATCCTAAATTCCTCATCATTATTGATTTTTGTCCGTAGATAGCGTACGGGGAGATTTCCAAATTTTCTTTTCAAGGTTTCTCTCCGGGGACTATAAGTAAGGTGTATATACACCTTATCATCCCTTTCGAGAATCCTATCAACACCATATCTGAAAGGAAAAAAAACTTCTCTAAATACAGGTTTTATAACACCTCATAGGAATCATTTTTATATATTCAGTATTTTTGCAAAAATAAAAAATATTGCTTCACTGAAAAGCTTTCAAAATTAAAAAAAAATGTGCTATATAAATTTATGCAATATATAAAATAAGCTACAGCACCTAGCTAAATAAATTCTTGCACAAAATGTAATAAAAGGAGCTGTTATTGTAATAAATGGTACGTTCACTAACACTTTAACAAAAAAAATTAACAAATACTTACTGAAAAAGCTGTTTCATAACAACCAACACGTGACGCACAGGAAAGTTTATTTTATCTTCAGAAAATACAACAAGTGTACTGGGTACTGTTGCCATCTTGAATATTTTCGTTTGGCTGTTTCCAAAAAACGGATAGACATAGAACTGATACCAAACGCAAACTCTGGATGAGTATAAATACAAATTTATCATTGAAAAAATTAGCAATTTTGACGTAGACGACGATAAATGTATTCATTAATTTCAAAGGAAATTTTCAACAAAATTTGCTCCGTTACATATTATAACACCACGTCCACAGTAAATGTTTCTTTATCTTTTATCATAATTACTAGCAAAAACAGAAATTTTCCTAATATTTTGCAACGTGAATTGTATTCGATAACGAAAAAGAAAAATGCAATGTACGTCGTGCAACGTGACTTGTATTTGATAACGGAAAATAAAAATGCAAAGGTCATGCAACGTGACCTATATTTGATAAAACATGTTTTTGGTGCAACGTGACTTATCTTCTGGAAAATTTTATATATACATGATTATACCATGCTACTTTGCGTGTGTGTGTGTTGTCAATGGAAATGACGCGAATGATTGATAAGAGTTTTGTATATAAATTTTCATGCACACACCGAACTTATTCACACTGCAGTCTTTGTAGTCCTTCTTGCCACTACACTAAAAGAAAACAAAAACCAAAATGTCGTCCAGCAGCAACAAAGTCCTAGATTCATTTTCAAGTGAGGCGGTCCAGAAAACTGAAATGGTAAGTAGATTACTTAAAACAAAAGAAGATTACCAAACACATATTCGTTATCTAAAAAAATCAATTGCCATTATTAAAAAATGTTTAAAAAATAGTTCATGTGTTTCTAGTTATAGTAGAGTGGAAAGTAATTTGTCAATTTTAAAACACTTTTTATTGCGTTTTAAATTGCATTTAAAAAATAACAAGGGTCTATTAAAAAGAAAATTAGTTTGGGAAGATGTTGATTCTTGTTTTAAAGGGAGAATAAAAACGGGAATTATTAACAATTTAAAGATGAAAGAACCAAGAGAGTTTTTAAATAGTGCTTTTCGTATTTTTTCAAACAGGATTAAAACTGAACTTAAAAATTCTATGATTAAAGTAAATGTTGTGTTTTCAGGTTTATTTATAAAACCTCAAAATTTAGAAAAATCCGCTAAACATTTTACAACGAAAAATTCACTAATTGAACCATCTACGAATCTGACTGAATGGTATAAGATACACGTTACTGATAAGATTTTGGTTCAACTTGAAGAATTTCAAGAAAGAGACAGTGGTTGGGCCTTGTGTGAAATTTGGTACTTGAAAGTAAATATTAATTCTTTTAATCCAATAAGCGTGGGGTCTTCCACTTATGTGCAATTGCCTGAATTCATAAAAAAAATTAAAAGTGTTATCAATATTAAAAACAAAGACGTTTATTGTTTTTTGTGGGCTATCATGTGTGCTGTACGTGGACCCAGAAAAGGCAAAAACGTTTCACGCACGTCATCTTATGATCATTTCAGTCACTATTTGAAATATGACGGAATTCAATTTCCAATTGCTCTAAAAGATATTTCCAAGTTTGAAAGAATGAACAACTTAGCTATTAATGTTTTTTGTTTAAGAAAGAGAGAAATTTTACCCTTATTATTAAGCAAAATGGAATATTTTACAGATACAGTTAATTTACTTATACTACCTTGTAATAACGTTGAATTAGAAAACACACAATATTTTCTCGAACCTGCAAACACAACATTTCATTTTGCATGCATAAAAAAATTAAGTGGTTTATTGAATACCCAAATGGGTAATAGAAAACATAAAAAATGGTTTTGCGAGCGTTGTCTTAAAACTGAACCCATTTTGAAAAAACATTCCAAAGATTGCCAATTATTAAATAAATGTAAAATTACATTGCCAAAGGAAAATGAAAAAATTTTAACTTTTAAAAATTTCTCAAATAAATTATTGGTTCCTTTTGCAATTTACGCAGATTTAGAGAGCATGCTTGTCAAGTATGAAGACAAGCAATGCACTAAGAAATCAAAAAAATATCAAAAACATGAACCATTTAGTATTTCATATTTTCTAAAATGTTCTTATGATGATTCGCTATCGGAATTTCATTCATATACTGGAGAAAAGTGTCAAGAATGGTTTGTCAGGGAACTTGGCAAAATTGCTTATAAAGTTAATTGAATATATTCAAACCCACAATCTATGATACCTCTAAGTAAACAAGAAAATGAGGCTTATTGTCAAGCAAAAACATGTCATTTTTGTAATGAACCTTTTTTAGGGGATAACTATAAAGTAAGAGAGAAAATGTATTGTTTTAAAACTTTTAGTGATAAAGACAGCGCTGCAAACAAAGAAAAAATTGTTAAAAAAGCTAAGGGTATTCAATCTTCAGCATTGAAACAAATTTCTTTTCATGATTTTTAGTTTTCTATTTCTATTATCAGTGTCTTTTTAACAATACTACCATCGATGTTGCGCAAAATTTTATTAGATCCAAAGAGCATAACGTATTTACTATTAATCAAATTAAAACCGCTTTGAGTCCTTTTGACGACAAGCGAATAGTTAACTACACGAACTATTATCAACAGTTAAATACAGACACTCTACCGTGGGGATATAACAATGTTTAGTTTCATTTATTCTTCTTTTGTTACGGGTAATCTACTATATTCAAAAATTCCGTCTCATCCAGTTAAGAGGTAAATAGTTATATTTTAAATATAAATGCAATATTTAAATTGAAAATATTATTGCAGACCACGACTGATATCAAATATTTGGAGGCAAATGATCGCAAAAGATTTCACAACTTGACCCCTGTCAAATATACTCCCGCTGCTACTACAAGACAGAATAAACGGATTAAATTAGATGTCGGATCACAACGAAAACACGAACCATTAGCTACAATTTACTGTCACCTCTGTAAGCTACATTTCTGCTTTTGTCAGGAATCAATTCGCATTCACAGAGCACGGTCATTTGTTGGAACGACGTCGGAATTTAACTTGTACTGCAAGGAATCAATACCCCAGTTATAGAATTGTTTTTTTATTATAGCCACATCATAGCTGTCCCATTCCCACCAAACAACAGTTTTTGGATACCAAAAGTAACCTCGTGACAAACGAAATGGACAAATGTTTTCATCTGTATCAAGCAAGATGATTGGGGATGGCGACAGATGGATGAAGATTATTTCTATGCTAACATCAGTGACAACTCGACTCAAAATTACTGGACCCGAATTAAAATGGAAACTTCGTACAATATTGCACAATTTGCTTTTTACGAAAGAAAGAAAAGAAAATTTCAAGAATAGTGTATTTATTAATATTGTTTTAATAAACATTATTTGAAAGGATTGACTTTTTTTTATATTTCTATCTGAAAATTTAAATAAATCCAAATTATTTCAAAGTTGAGTTTTATTCCATTATCTTAATAGAAAATTAGATCAGACTCGAACTCTTGTGGCTCGAACACATTAATTTTAAACAGTTGAAAACAAATCTCGTTATATTAATTATTTTAAGCGCTATACGTTTTTTATCGTTTATTATTCGAAATAAATATTTAACTTATCTATAAAACAACTTTTTATTGCTCATCTCAATACTACACAAACATCTCCTTATCTACATCCTCGACCTTTTCTTATCTGCGAACCTGACCTCTAGTCTTACGTCGAACATATTAATTAACAGAAAAACAATTCTCGGTACTCGACCTTTTCTTATCTGCGAACCTGACCTCTAGTCTTACGTCGAACATTTTAATTAACAGAAAAACAATTCTCGGAATTCGGCGAGGCGAGGCTCGGCTCTTGTGATGACGCGAGGCTAGGCGAAGCTCGCTTCTTGGAAGTTTTTTTTGAAAAATAACACCTACCTGTGCAAACCAGGTGTCACGCTTAAGACAGGTGCACAAAAGTGACAGGTAAACACTTCTTGCAGGCAGGTGAGCCGAAGAGCTCCTGGGACCGATCGGTGGTCAAGATGCCATCGAGGTGTCGCAGGACCGCCCCTGCTATACTACTAACTTTTGCTTTACTAAGGATGAAAAATGGCTTCTTCGAAAATAAATATGTAACCTGCGTTACCTGTTTTATTTTATTTATTAAGTATGAAAAATGACTTAGAGGGAATAGTCACCTGTCTTGGTTATTTGCTAAAATAGGAGAAAGTGTTATAAAAAGGTGTTTCTTTTATAGTTTTACATGTCAAATTTT
Organism: Kuschelorhynchus macadamiae; assembly: GCA_030620095.1. Classification (NCBI taxonomy): domain Eukaryota; kingdom Metazoa; phylum Arthropoda; class Insecta; order Coleoptera; family Curculionidae; genus Kuschelorhynchus; species Kuschelorhynchus macadamiae. The sequence goes on along the minus strand of JAUTXW010002901.1, from coordinate 38,198 downwards.
GGTCAGCAATTCTAATTTTCAATTTTTATAACTTTGTACAAGGCACTTAAATATTAAAAAAATAGTTTAAAATTTCGATTATGCTCCTAAATTAGTCAATTACGACTTTTTTGTATTAAGATATCTATTTACTATCGAAAATCTTTAATTAATATAATATAATAAAATAATAAAATCACGACAACTTTGCATCAAGCTTAACATACTTTTGAGAAGCAATTTTAATTTTTTTCCAAAAAAGACAGTTTATGGAATATTTAGGTATAAGAAATTAATATTATGTTAAGGTTACTAACAGAAAACTCTTTTTTTTTAAGTTAGACAATTATTATTTTTTTAGAATTTTCAAAAATCAGGAAAAAGTTAAAAAAAATATTGGAATTTTTGACCAAAATTTGGTATGCATATGTAAAATTAAAAAATAAACAACTTTTCTTAATACAACTTTTTCATATTTTAGCAAATAAGACCATTTTTCTGTAATTTTTTTAAAGAAATGTCAATTTCAACAGTCTTTTATAAATGTACTATAATGTAACAAATAAACTTGAAAATCATACCAGTATAGGTGAACAAACAAATTATTAATATAAAGACATGGCTGAGACAAGCATGACAGAATGCTTCTTACCAATACCACATGGTATGAATTGGCAAACAACACAAATAAGTAGTAGTGAAACAATGCATTAATACTGAACCACTTACAGTGTATACAAAACAACAAACTCTCAATATAACATGACTATCAGCAACAAAATTGGGATAGCTATGGGGTCACCTTTATCTCCATTTCTAAGTAGAAACTTTTTGCATTAAATATAATTCAAATATATCTACATAAAGAGATCTTATTACTAAATTCTGCACACAACAAACACGCCTACTCATACTCATAAGATGCATTAACTAGTCATGGGGATTTACTACAAAAGCATAAACTGTTCTACTAACGATTACAAACTTCTAAATCTATAAATTAAAATATATTTTCCTTTTCTGCTTTCTTCATCGATGGTGAGATTCAAAATTACATGGTCTAATGGCTTGTACAGTTCGTAGCAATAAACAGTTTTCTTGTAATATGGAGTTTTCTTTGTACCTAGAGAAAAAATAACTAGAATTAGTTTTTTCCTTGTTTTGTTCTCTACAATTAAAACATACCTAACAAAATAAAAAATTAAATTCTGTGTCAAAATTAAATATGTTTTATCAGTACTACACAAAAGAGGTCCAAGTAAAATAGGTATAAGTTAATCTTTAATTGTAAAAGCTTTGGAAGTTTTAATTTAATACTAGATAGTAAGCAAATTTTTAAGAAGGGTTTGTTGCATTTTACTTTCCTACCTATTAGTAATAGGCAAAATATCTTACATATATTTTTTGGCCTATTATTAACAGTAATGATATAGAACAAATTCTCTTTAATGCTAATTAGCAGGAAAAAAAGATGTAAAAACTAGCTTAATTAACCAGATGGACTCTATGTAATAATAAAGCCAGAATAATTAAATATTATTTATATACACTGAAAAGAAGGAAAACAATTTTATTTATAATTTCAACTTAACAGGTGTGTTCCATTAGATTCAGGCAAGGCCCAAGCAAATAAAGAAAAACAAGGGAAAAGTGCATATAAAAAAAACGTGTTTATTTTAATCATTATCAACTGTTGTCATACATATAAAAGTAAATTATAAACTATAGCTACTATTAAGACAAGCTACAGAACCCTCAAAATAGAACAGAAAAAATTTAGCAAGTTCTTTGAAAGAAAACATAATTGATGTACCACACCTTAGACCTAAAATTCTTAGTTATTGTTTTTTAACAAAAAAATCGACATTTTGTGTATTTTGAATACGTACAAAGAAAAAAATGGTTGGAAATAAAAATAATATTTTAGTTTCCTTTAATATGATTTAAAGGTTATCTTTTGAAAGAATAATTATATTACCTGATAATAATAAATGTGATTTCTTTTTATACTATATTTAATGCTTAATCAAGTACTTAATATGTAAAAAGTCTAAATAAACAAATAGAATTTTGGGAATTTAATAGTTATAATAAAAAGTGTTTTACCATCAGGTGTAGCAGCTAAGTGGTTAAATTCTTCATGAATAAAATTGGCAGGTTCCTTGATTTTTGCATTTGGTCTTGACTATGCGAATTTCTGCCCTGCCACACTCTCTTTTTGCTTTCCATAAAGTGTGTAATAGGTTTTAAAATGCCTTAGATTTATAATGGAACTGACCAGGTTATTGCAGGAAGTGTTATGTCGCCGTTTACATACTGTGCCAAATACTGAAGCTGTTAATATGTATTTTCTAATTTCTCCCTAAAATGGATTATCCTACAGCCCAACTGTATTTCTTGAAGTAACCTAGAAAAATATTCATATATTTAAAAATATTAGGTAGCATGTAATACACCAGAGTATTATATAGAAGTATAAATGAACAAAGCCTAACAGAAAATGAACACTATGCAAAAACATACTCGCAAAGAGAGATGTGCCTACTCAATACATAAATGCCATTCAGTTGTCTTACTATGTTAAGTTGCCCCAGAATCTTAATACTCTATATAATATATTTCTAAAAATAGTAAAAACTATAGACTTTTGTGTTGTACCTCCCACTACTATTACAACCAGTATAAGTATAAATGAACCAAGCCTACAGAAAATGCAAGCTATACAAAAATATAGTCACACAGGAAGATGTGTCTACATTTTCTCTAAATCAATACATATATTGCTGCCCTTCAGCCTAAAATTAATGATGGTCAATGTAATTCTTAAGGAGGCAATGTCTAAAGTAAATTCTATATGAAATGCAGTATACTTCAGGCATCGTTGTTTAAAAACCAACATTAGCTACTGCAATCAATGTGTTGAATACTATTTCAATTAATTAATAATTTTACTTAATTTTTCTTTTTTTCTTTAATTTCTGCCTTGCGCGAGTCCCTCCAGTGCATACCAAAAACAAGCTTAACATTGGATGGAAGTTACAAAATGAAAAACCTAATATTATTGAGTTATAGTAAATATACAGTAAAGAGAGAGAACAAAAAAGGCGAGTTTCAAAAAACTGTAGTTTTAATCTCTTGATCTAAACAAAAATAAAAACTTTTTATAAACCAGTGGCATACTTTACTTTTTCTTTAATATGAATTATGTTGCCCTTCCGCCAGAGGCCATGAAATGGATGTCATCCAATCAAACTTGCAATGCTTGACCAAAATCGTCGTGAAATATATTTAAAATATCTATAAAAAATTATTTCTTTTTATTAGGACAGCCTGTATCTTAAAGACAAAACAAAACATAGACTATAGGAAACATGTTTATATGAATTCTCATAAAATACGTCAAGGAATGACCTACTTAAAAATGAGCATAAAATTAAGGAACAATGTATATTGTTTTATGTTTTCTCAAACAGTCTCATGTAATATATATATATATATATATATATATATATATATATATATGTGTATATATATATATATATATATATATATATATATATATATATATATATATATATATATATATATATATATATATATATATATATATATATATATATATACATATATTTATATATATTATATATATTACTAATAATATTAGTAAATCCAGTAATAATCAAGAACAAATAAAAGTGGTGTTCGAATTATATAAGTGTCAGTCTTCTTATATGCTGCTAGATTTGTTTTCACATCATCAAACTATATTTCTCTTCATGTGAACCCCTTCCCTACCCTACATATTTTAACGGCCTATACCAAGACAAATTTTTACATTTTAAATGTGGTTGTAAAACAGTATAACCAAGTGCCCAAAATTATGGAATAACGTTTCTACAGCCAACACCTTACATTTTGCCACCTTGCATTGTTTGCCCTTACAAAACAAGTCAGGGCAAACACCACTTGTTGCATGCATAATCTTTTTTTTTATTGTAATTTTGTCAGTGTTTTAGTATCTACTTGAATTAAACCTTTAAAAATTTTTTTCGTAATTCATTTTGGCACATTGTATTAGAAATACTTTTACTAATGTGTGATACTTTCAAATATTTACTGAAAGATTTCTTAATTTATACTCACAAAGATATCCCTGGAGACCTCGCTGGAGACTCATCTTGGAACTTTAAACTCTCAACATCATTACCACGCTTCTTTGCAAAACTGGTTGAATATGTATGGCCTTTGTTAATATCATCCCTAAAGTATAATAAATATCTTTGGCATGTCCACCGTGCTATTATATCCTAACAACATGGTAAACTGACTGGTATACCTATGGCACTTATATGATAATGCCCAGGGGCATATACTTTTGTTTTTGAGGGAACCAAGTGAGGCTCCAAAAATAGAGAGAGAGGTGAAAGAAAAAAAATGTCAGGTGGAATTTAAGACATACATTTGAAGTGAAAAAATTGAAATAATAAGACTAAGATTCCAAAAAATATATTTTATAATAAACATATATTTATTTCAGTTAGGATAACTTTAAACAAATATATAAGTAATATCTATAAAGTAGTAAAAGTAATCAGATCAATAAGACATAAAATTTTTGGAACATTAAATTGATTAGTTGATATCTCGGTGATACAAGTTGTAGGATATTTTTTCTTGTTTGCAGTTTTAAGCGCATACTTAAATCATGCGTCTCTAAAGCCTTTCACAAATTTGAATAACTCAGGTTATTATGTCTGAAAAAATATTGAAACATGTTAAGTTATTTATTACATTGAGCTTTTGACTCCACATATTTAAAAATCCTAAGTTCAATTTTTTTTGAGATATGACATTCGAAAAATGACAATTTGATATTTAGAAAGGCTGTAAAATCAAAATAATTCTGTTTAGAGCAGAAATTGTGTACTCCTACCTCAGTTTTGTATAATCTTTCTTATGGTCCCGTAAAAGGGAAGTATTGTAATCGTGATAAAATCACCCTAAGAGATTTTTACTGATGTTTACATTTTAGGGTTCCGGGATCCCAAAAAAAAAAACATGTTTTCCCATTTCGATTGAGATTTAGAAGAGCAGAAATTATGAAAGGTGAATTTATCGATTTTTTTATCAGAACAGAAAAACTCTTTCTTCTATTTAGACTAAAAGCTGATGCTATAAGAAAGACCTTCGGAAAGACCTTAAAAAACTAAGCATGTAATAAAAAAAATGGTATTATATTTAAAGAAAATTACCATCGATATTAGCATCTGAACCTTGTAAGTGATAATGTTAAAAAGAAGCAATAAATAATATTACATATTTTAATATTTCTGCTCGTATTTCTGTCTAAAATGATTATTCAATTTTCATTGAATTTGTGTAAAACTTAGGCAGTTGTGTTGTAGGCCAGATTTCTTACCATGTATACTTTTTTTTTTCAAAAAATGGATTTAATAATAAACATGTATTTATTCCTGTGATATTTGTTGACTTGCACACTGCCTTAACAAATAAAATACAGAGTAATACCAGTAATGCCTGGAATTTTGAACTAGAAACAATTCTGTATTAAAAAAACATGCCAGTTAAAAAAAAGAGGAATACACATTTGGATGCTTATTTACTTTACTTATTTTTTTTACATTTTAGAAATATTTTTAAATATACATATTGGTATAAAACGTAGTGGTGGTATCAACTTTTATTTTTTAAATAAAACACCAATTTCTTCTGGGTTTTGAATTTTGTCCCAGATTCTAGCTATTTGTATGTAGTATCTTTACTTGTTTTTGAGATTTTGACTTCTGAAAATTTGTATTTTCATGTTTGCATTCCAAAATCCAACGATGTAATGCACTCATACATTAAAAGTGTTTAAAATTTGAGGAAATCAAGGTTATCCCTCTCTCTCTAAAACATTGTCTCTTGTGGGAAAATCTTAAATATGTGCTGTCCAAATACTAAGTCTGTTATATTATTAGTGTGGGAGGGTCAAATGCTGGTTAAAAAAAAATTATATAAATTACCAAGCTTGTAAAAAACGAAAAAAAAAGGCTGTCAATTTTACAAGATATTACTATAAATTACATTTTTTAAATGGGACATCCTGACTATTATATGTTCCTCAAATAGGTCTCTTCTTGCAGATTATAATTATATCTGGTTTGATACCTATCCACTCCACTATGTAGTGGTGTTGTCCGTCTCTCTCTAACACACTGCCTCATATGGTTTTTCTTAAATTTATTGGGTGTCTTTGAAGATAAAGTTATCAAACCAGATATTATATTTATAATCTGTAAGAAGAGTTCCATTTGAGGGAAATATAGTACAGAGTGTGTGCCGAGGTGTGTCCGATTTAAAAAATACAACTTATGGTGATATCTTGTAAAATTAATAGTCTTTTGTTTTTCTAATAACCAAAAAAAAAGTTTTAAGTAACCCTACAATTGGTTTCTTGTTCACTGCGATAAGTTAAAAAGTAAAAAATTATTAACATTTAAAATGCTATCAAGATACACTGATCACACTGTACATACATAAATACAGTAACATACATTAGTACACTAAATTACTTGAGAAATGAAAACTAATATCCCCAATTTTTTTTTTACTTTTCCAGCGATTCAGGAATCTGTATGTACATTTTTGGTCAAGATTGAAAATATATAAAAGGTCAATTTTTATTTGTTTGTAGATACAAGACTAAGATATTTAATATGATACATATGCATAGCCATGCGCAAGAATTATTTTCTCACTAGCAAGCAATGCCTTAGTAAATTAGGTACCGATAAAAAGTTGCTTCCCAATAATTTTCTCTTTGTGATATGATAACTGGGGGGGTATACGCAGTTAAAGCCTGCTACTATCTGCAACAGCAAAACTTTCTAAGTGCAAGTCACATAAAAAGGATCAATATAATACTGATAACTAAAAGCTTTATTCTTCACAGATTGTCATGGATCCGGTGAGTTAAATTGCATCAGCCAGCATTATGGGACTACCACTATGAAAGTATTAGTGTTGCATAAAAAGTGTCTAATTTTATGAGCTTTTAATTTTTACCACAATTATATGACCAACAGGAAATAAGATTTTAAACCTACCGAATTAATATATCCCTGAAAGTACACTATCTTTGTTAAAAGTTAAAATAAAATTTAAAATTAATCCTACAAAACATATTTAAATTTTACAAATATAAAAACCGTAGGTATTTATGTGAATTTCAGAGAGAATTCACCTCATGTATAAAAATATGAATATGAAATAAAAATGAACCAGACAATTCTAAAAGAATCGTGTTGCCTAGGTACCTATAAAAAACACATTTATTAGTTTATTTATTTTCATCATTGTTTGAAAACAAAATAGTCTTCCTCCTTCAAAGTTGGGCTATTTTAAGTTTTAAACAAAAGATAAGTACTTCAGAAATACATCCACCATGTACCTTCTAAAAAATTACTATAGCATGGACATACAGATAAAAGTTTATATAAGTAGTCCCAAACGTAAAAAATATGTTGATATTTTTAATATGTATGTACTGTCTCAAAATCGAGCACCTATAGTTATATTATTTGAACTTACCTTATTCTGCATTTTCCCAGGATTCTCATTGCAAAATTTTTTGCAGTTCGGCGCCGAGGTCTTGCTGCTCTCATATTTTACGCCCTTTACACTCATTACACATATCCTAATTATACAGGTAACACAGGAATTCATAAACAAATATCTAGAAAGCTTAGACAAAGTCACAAGAGTGAGAAGTTCTAAACTAAACGTCGACGTTTTAAAAATACAAGTACTAGTCATTTTAAAACACACCTATAATAAATAAACAGGAAATTCTCAACCCAAGACTCAAGCTATCATAAAATCATGTTCATAAAAATATAAGGAAACCAATATTCTGGGTATTTAGATATTAAAAAAACTTGTTTTTATCAGCCGAAAGGTGCCGAAAGTCGAAAGACCTTGCAATTATTACTTCGGCTAGCTGATAAAAAAACAGTCAATAGAGGAGATCATAAATATTATAGTCTTTAAAAGAGGTATTCCTTAACAGCACTCTCTCATTTTATTTCATTTCGCAACAAAGATAGATATATCAACGCGGCAAGAAATACATGCCATGTGCAATATTTTGAATTTTCTATCAAAGCAATGTAAAACTCCTAAAGTTATTTGCTTGGGATGGAGGGGATACCACAATGTTGCGTCACTGTTAAGCGTTTTCTGAAATATTTGAATTTTTCCGTTAAAAGTGAAACCACTTATTTGCATAGTATTTGATAGATTTTATGTAATGTTTGTACATAAATATGTTATAAAATTAAATACTGAACGTGTTAATTTATTTATATGGCCTATTTTGGAAAAAATTAAAAAATAATCGGATTCCAACACTGATGCGTCATCTACAGAGTGGCGCTTGAGGTTTGAGTTCAAAAAACGAACACGAGAAATTTTATAGCGTGGATTTGCACTCTTAATTATATGTTCTACATATTGCTTCCAAAGGAAGCTTATCTAGCTTAGGCGATGAAACTAGTAAAATGAATTATAAAGTACGTTAATTTTTTGGAAAGCGATACCTATTTCGATTTTAGTGAAAATATCGTAGATGGATTGATAGATGGTTGTTATTTAATTGATTATTATGTATATTGCATAATAACTTATTTGTTTTAGTTGAACGTTATTAATTGTTTTTTCTGTTCGTAAAATGCACGATTTTAGTAATATTTCATTATAGGAGTGATATTAGATATAATTATTTTAAATTTATTAATAGTCGTTTCTAAAAGAATAATTTGATTGTACAGCGTCAATTTTTAGTTTATTTTGGTTTTGATCTAAATTATCAGTTATACATTTTATAAAGGAACCTAGGGGATTAAAGAGACCTCTTAGATTCTTGATTTGGGGCGATTTGTTCTAATAGGATTTCCTATTATTTTTTCAAGTGTGTGTAATGTGTATAACGTATAATATTCGCTATTATTTTGAATATTTATGTATATTGATTGAACTGGTCAATTAAAGGGGGTATATTAATATTTTGAACGAAAGTCGTGATTGGAATTCAGTTTAGCTGTCTCAGTTTAAATGGTAACAGGGGGTATTCTGGTATAAGGGGTTTCTTATCGTGTACGATTTCTTTATATGAGTTTTTGTAAATTTGTAAGCCTTCGTTGGGGTTTTATCTTATTTACCCTACCTATTATTTTGGTTTTAATTCTTGAGATTCTTTTGTAATTTTTTCGTATACAATTTGCGTATTTGGTGGTTATTAATATATTTCCTGAACACATGAGTGGGAATTAGGTCCATTGGATCTATAGAATTGTGTGTCCGAAGACAACTTCGTATGGAGTAAAATTTGTACGAGAATGGATTGTGTTATTATAAGCAATAACTGCGCATGGCATAAGCTTAGTAACTTCTGCATTGGGGTCCGATTGCCGAAGTAATCGAATATGTTCGATTAATATTGGATTAGTGCGAAAAAGTGGGCCATTTAGACATTCAAAAGAGTATCGAAATTAAGGTATATAAAACTATTTTATAAAAATAGCTGTTTGAATTTGACCGGTTTAATAATATGTTTAGGGCTATTTCTAGGCATGAGAGGACCAGGGTTATGTGTTAGTAAATTGTTTTTACTGTCGCATGTTTTTTTCTCCCCGAGGTTTAGAAACAGACCTGACTGTTTATCAGAATACACGCTCAAATATATTTTAGACTTTGTCCCCTAGAAATATTTTCTGTCTATGCCTCAGATTTATAACAAATTAAAAAACTGATAAATCTTAGAAGTAGATTTTGTACAGATTTCAAAACCGATTTACAATTTATATTCATATACAACCAAGACTCCCAGCAAAATACTATGATTGATTTGTGTTTTAATATTCGATTTACTGCTGACCTAGACTTAATTACATATTTTATTTCAAACCAGAAATGGCTTCTTTTCTAATTTTTTTAAAGGATCGATGAAAATTATTAATGTTCCTCATAATTTACTTCGAAACATGTCGTAAAATTAAAATAAAAACTTCTGTCGATTAAAATTTCAAACTAAATGGAACTTCTTTTCAAATTATTTTGCGTTTATATTCAACTCTTCAGGATAGGGACATATTGATTTTCCATTAATAAAGTCTATTTCTATTATTATGGCTTCAAATGCTAGGGCAGTGGGCGTTGGCCAGAGTCGATGAAAAAAGAGCAAATTATTCCACATTAAAACACTTCTCTAATCACCAGGACTAATAAATTTGATATATTTCTTAATCTCTCAGCCCAATAGTATAATGCTGATTTCCCTTAAATTTGTTTTAAGTGGAATAATTACAATGTTATTTTGTATAATACTAGAATCTACTGAAATGGCACTCTATATTGGAAAAAAATGCATAGGCATACTTTTTATGCAGTTAAACTTTTTGGCAAGACGTAACCAACACTAAATATTTATTAAATTTTTTTCGTTGAAATTTCCTTACGATTGATACATTTATTTTGTTTTCTTTAGCTTCCTAGAGTAATAGTGAAAAAAACTCTTCGAGACTGAAGATCTTCGCGTTTTTGGGTCTTTAGATCTCGAAAAACAGGTTTTCATATTTCCGACAGTCTGTCGATGTGTCATTGAGTCTGTACGCGGCGTAGCTCTAAAACTACTAATCCGATTGATTTGAAATTTTGCTCAAAAATCAAGGGTCACATGGGTATAGAATCTTACATTTTGGTAAAAATGTAGGATGTCGGCTTTACAAAAAAAAATCTATATTAAGAAACTTCTTATCCATTGCGCTTCATCCTTTGAACAAAAATAAAGTGATATAGAAATAAACTGGTAAAATGTTTGTATAAAGCCATTATGGGGAAACAAAATTGCTGATTATTGAAATGTTTAAAAATTAAAAAAAAAACTAAATATCCAACAGACTTGAAATATTGCACAAAAATTAAGTGTAAAACAGGGATATATTGATAAAATTTTAGTGCCTATATTTATGTTTAGTCCACACAACCTATACGGTCCTATATTGCAAAACAAAATGCTGTCCTAATAAAATTTTTAAAAAATTGGTAAAACTTCTTTTCGTGGAATAAAGCCTTCTTTTTATGGAAGAATGACATAGTTTATTTTTTATTAACTTTGTAAATACTGTTATCAAAAATAAATAATAATGATATTAATAATAAATTAATAATTAAAAAAAAATCGAAATAAATTACAGTTTATAGGATTTGTATAAAGTTATGTCCAAATAATTTATATGCATATACAGAATGTGTTATATGTATAGGGTATTCGATTATATTTTGAACGGGGTCTACACTCATTATTTTTTAAGATATCAAAAAATGTTAAATATAAAACTTTTACGATTTTATCTGAATCGCCAGGATTCGTTATCAGAAAAAAAATAAACATCGGAAATTAAGAAAATGATCATCAGTTCTGTTATTTTAAATGGAACACCATGTATAATATATATATATATATATATATATATATATATATATATATATATATATATATATATATATATATATATATATATATATATATATATATATATCCGTCAAATGAGTCTCTTTTTGCTGATTATAAATATACTAGGTTTGATACTTTTATCTTTAAAGATACCCGAGAAAATTGCCATAACAGGCAATCTATTTATAGTATAGTATAGTATTTAAAAGGGGGGGAGGGGGTGGGTTTTTGAAGATTAATCAGCCACTTTTACTTAAGGTAAAATTATAGAAATAGTGTATAATAAGCACCTTTTTTAGTTTGACTGGTAAACTCACACTCCCCAGAGCCACTTTTACGTAAATCCAACTAAAGTAATGACCTTTTCTTTTTGGTTGTCCTTATTATTTACGCTGGAAAAAGTCCAGATATCTAGGAATTATAACAATAAGAAACTTAAAGACGTTTTTTTGCCTATTGAAAATTTTCATCCCCCCTCCCCCCAAAGATAAATATTTTACATAGACCTATAGGAAGAACAAAATATGTTCTGTAGATAAAATATATTAGAAAAATATGTTTTTGACACTCAAATAAACGTCAGTCTAGTTGAATTATCGCTGCAATTCTTGACGTCCTTAAGCAGTAAAATGAGCTTATTTGGGCACAACTTTATTGCGTTTAAATTTTACTGAAACTTTTCCAATTATTTGTGCCTTAGTAGACTCTGTGCTCAATTTACCATTGTGTTTGTACCATGTTACTAACTCAATGTGCCTCCAAAAATAAATTACACTTTTTAATCATAAGCGTTTAAAATCTTTGATTGAGTTGATTTTGACTCAATAACACAGTTTAGTTACATATGTGTTGATATTTAACAGACACATTGTGCTGAATTTTGTCAGAAAATGATGTTTCCGCTTTGTTACTAAAATGAGTTTGGTGAGCACAAAAATGTCAATATGAGTTCATTTTTAAAGACCTCAAAAAACGAGGTGGTTATCAATTTGACCCTATGAATTTTTTTATGTATGTACATCGATTACTGGGCGATGGTTTGACCAATTTAAATGAAATTTTCAAAACATATTCAGAATGGTGCTGGAGTAATACCACAGCAAGCATATTGAGAAAATGCTAAAAATTGCGGAATGACGGCTAATTTGTTTGCGTTATCCATTCCTGACAGAATGGTGAACATACTCTTTGGAAAATCTTACAAATGGATTACGATTACATGCACAAGGTGAAATAAAATATTATTTTTCACCACTTTTTGAAATTTGACAAAAACCCTGTCATAAGGGGCAATGTGACAGCAAGAGAGAGAACATACATATAGGTAAAGTCATTAGAAAGCAATACACTGCCTATTATGGCAAGGCTCTGGTCAATTTTCTCAGTTGTCTTTAAAGATAAAGGTATCAAACCTGGTATGGGACACCATGTACATTAAATGGGTCTCTTCTTACCGATTGTAAAAATAACAGGTTTGATACCTTTATCTTTAAAGACAACTGAGAAAAATGACAAAAACCGTGCCATAAGAGGCAATGTATTGCTATTGATTACACATTTAGAAGAGAATATTCCTTCTCTCGTTAGGCATTGGCAGGATTTTAGTCAGTTTTCTCGGTTGCTTATAAAGATAAATAGCTAAAATATTTTTGTGGCCATTTATAAGTCAGAATGTTTCCCAGTAGCTTATTTTAGACTAAACTAGTAAAATTATGGTATGAATTTAAAATGGTGGCCAAATAAAATTTTTAAAACATCAACGTAAAAGAATCTTCTTGTTCAATTGACCAATTTGATTATGCCCAAAGTTCAAGTTGGGCGTGGTAATATATCCAAAAAATGTGCAAATCTATGTGCGCAACTAAAATGGGCCACACTTTATTATTGCTAATAAAAGGAAATAACCATAATGAGGGAATGATGATTTTTCATTTAAGCCCAAATGTTCAAAGAGATTAATATCTCAGAAATAGTGACGTGGCCAGTTGTTAAGAATGGAGGGGGACAGGGTAGACTAAGGGCGCCAGAATGTAATATTTTTCGAAAATAAGGCCGAGCAAAAAAAAAGTGACGACTAAAAAAACAACATATTTTAAAAGCTAATCCTTAGATGACGCCTACCAGACGGTGGGATGTTTTTGAAGGGGGGGGCATCTAAAAGGTGAGGGGGTCATCGGCCCTCCTGGCTACGCTACTGCCAGAAACAGTCAAATAGTTTAAAAACGCTAAAATATGTCTATTTTATTTTAGTTTTGCGTATTTTAGATTTGTTTTTCGTATACAGGGTGGTTGAAAACATCTGGATAAATATTAAGAAATTTGATTTATTTATACGTATACAATTAGTTTATTTAAACTTGCCTTCCACCTGTCAATTTTTTTTATTTTTTGCATCTTTTAACGTTTTGTATTATACAAGGCCGCACAATAAAATATTAAAAATACTTTTAATTTAATTTATTTCACAAACTCTATGGCGCTTTTTAAATTATTTTTTTATTTATTTTGACGTTTTTACATAACCACAGGGTGGTCTATAAAAACAGAATTCGATAGGTATAAGATTTAGTTGAAATTGCTGGATCTAGAATCATAAAATTTTATAGGCCATATTCATTTTTGATGCAAGCTCCAAGCAAGAAGGTACTTTTTAAACTTCGTCCCTTAAACAGGTAAAACATCACCCTATAATTCTCAAAAATTAATATCTTACGACAGAATTCTCCTGAAATACAGCGAAAGACGAAATTTTTATTTTTTGCATATTTCGTTTTTCGTATTAAGTTGTTGTACAACGTACTGAATGACGCAAAATGTGTGGGCAAATATTAAAAAAAAACATGTTTTAGCTTTATAAGACATAGATTATTATCAAAATTCTCGATTTTTAATTTTGTTTTGCCTTTTTTGTGTTTTAATTTTTTAAGTGGTCTTTAAAGAACAGGTTCGATATGTATAATCAAGAAAATCAAGTAAAATGAGAACTGTGTTCATAAATTAATTATTAATATCTCATAACGGGCAAAATACTTTAAAAAACACTGAACACGAATATGCTACTTTAATTTTTGTTCATATTTTCGATTTTTTTTGAATATACAGGGTAATTCAAATGCTTTGTCGTATTTTTTAAATGTGTAAAATGAATTTCATCAAAAAATCAAAGTAATTTGTATTGGTTTCCTTACAGAAAAATCTAGCGCACTGCCTGTACAGGATGTTTTGGTAGGAAAGGAAAATATTTTAAGCGGTGTGTTTGGAAGGTCAAATTAATCAAAAAAGATTATATATTTATAGGTCTTCAAATGTTTTCCTTTTCGAGATACAGGGTGTTAAAAAAAATTAAAAGAATCCATTTTATTTAATATTCTGGGAACGATTATTATTAAATTAATATTATAATAAAGTATAACTAAGTATGTCAAGACATTAAAGTCATGAATTGACATTGACATTTAATAACGTCAACTTGTTAAAAAACATTTGAAATAATAATGTAAGGATATGAATCTATTAAAGAAGTTTATTAATTATTACTCGAAAACGAAAACTGCATCAGATAAAAAATATCAACAGATCTTTTTCCGTTAGAACAGATTGCCGATTATGAAAAAGTTATTAATTCCGAAGAAAAGCAGTGGCGTCCATTTTTTTTCGTGAAAAATATCTAATCCTATGTTGTCACGCACGCCACTAGTAAAATTATTGAAATTAATTTTGTCTCAAAAGATACGCATAACGAATTTCAATTTGATATCTAAAATCGTTTCCGAAATATTAAATAAAAACATATTTTTTGAATTTTGAGCACCCTGTATCTCGAAAAATAAGCATTTGCGGACCTACCAATATATAATCTTTTATGATTATTTCGACCTCCCAAACACACCGCTTAAAATATTTTCCTATCCTCCCGAAACACCCTGTATAGGCAGTGCGCTAGCTTTTTCTGAAACGAAACCAATACAAATTACTACCAAATTAAAACTTATGACAGAATACATAAAAAAAGTGAATAAAATTTAGACATAAAATTATTTTTGAATATTTTAAAATATCGTTCTTGCTATTTGATGATTAGAAACCTACCCTGAAGTACCAATCATATAGCTAGTTGTACATGATAAAAGAGAAACTTTAATTTTATTAATATTAACAATAAAACTTACCGCAATTTATCACCCACTGTCTACAAAAATTTACATTTTTAACAATTGCCATTATAATAATCAAAACTCGGTAAATTCCTTTACCCGCAACTTCCCTCGTTATGTATTATTACCTTTATTAGGAAGAGTGAAGTGTCATCCAAGTTAGTTCAGTACATAGTCACAGTATATATGTGTTACTTATACTCTCTTCACTTTTATTGGGCGCCATTTTGTTCCATCATATTGGATTCCTATTCAATATTCTTACCATTTCCTTTCTAGCTATGCCACACTTGACTTTTGGGCATTTCACATTTAATTTTTCTGCAAAAAGTTAAAATCAATTGAACAAGATTTTTTAACGTGGATTATTATTGGATGTCTTTTTGTGTCGCCATCTTAAATTAAAACCCATATTATCAGTCTTTACCTACTCCGTTGGTCCGCAGATATCCCAGATATTAAGCTTTGAATGTTTTTCATTAACGATCCTCTTGTTGTTATGTTAGAGTAGTGTATTATTTGTAGTTAGGATCTAGTAAAAAAAACAAAGGCGCCTTTTTAAGTCGCCGACGTTTCGCAAATTTATTGTTGCGTCCTCAGGAGACATATATTTTATATCCTGCATGAAACCTATATTAGTCTTTACCTACTCCGTTGGTCCCCAGATATTTCCTAGCCCGAAATAATACACCACTCTAACATAACAACAAAAAGATCGTTAACAAAAACCATTTAGTAACCTAATATCTGGGAAATATCTGTAGACCAAGGTAGTAGGTAAGAACTGATAATAGGGGTTTCATGCAGGATATACAATCTATATATATATATATATATATATATATATATATATATATATATATATATACATATATATGCAAAATTTGAAATAAATTGGATAAGTAGCTTTTCATAATATTTTTTTAACATTTCACTAGACGGCCATTTTGGATTTTTACCAAAATATTACCAGGTCATACCCATACGACCCTTAATTTTTTATACAAATTTTAAGGCAATCGGGTAAGTAGTCTTTAAGGTATGCTTCAAACCGACAGACAGATAGAGATATGAACATACTTTTTTTGGCATCTAAAGACGTGTAAAACCTGAAAGGGTGATTTTTTTACGATTACATACTTCTTATTTGGCGGCCATTTCGTTCAGCCACGAATTGGTCCCAGTATTTTACTAGTTGATCCCTATACCACACTGAGGTATGACAGACAGTTTGAGATCAAAACATTAAGCAGTTTTTCGGGCTGAATTTTTAAATATTTTGTTAAGCCTCCATTTTGTTCCGCCATCTTGGATTCGTATCAATCTGTTACCAGTTGATTCCAATATAATACTTGAAGTTTTCTCTCAAAATTAGATGAGTAGTTTTTTAATAACATTTTTTTAAGACTTCACTAGGCCGCCATTTTGTTTCGTCATATTGGATTTATACCAAAATGTTACCAGATCATCCTCATATGACCCTTAATTTTTTACCAAAATTCGACGTAAATCAAGTAAGTAGTCTTAAAGTTATGCCGCGAACTGACAGACAGACAAGACGGACCGACGAAATTGATAAAACATATTTTTTGGCATCTATCGACGCTAAAACGTAAAGATGTGTAAAACCAGAGAGTGTGATTTTTTCTCGATAACAAACATTTTGTTTGTCCGCCATTTTGTTCGGCCATCTTGAATTAGTACCACTATTTTACTAGTTGATCCCTATACCACCAAAATATCACCAATTAAGGGTCATCCCCATATGACCCTTAATTTTTGACCAAAATTTGAAGTGAATCGGATAAGTAGTTTTTTAGCAACGCCGCGAACAGACAGACAGGTCGACGGAATTGAGAAAACATGGTTTTCGTCATTTAGATACCCTGAAACGTGAAGATCTGAAAAAATCTCGGAGAGTGATTTTTTCACGATTACAATACTCCTCTTTTACGAGGGAAGTAAACATACAATTATATAATAAGAATGTCTTTTAAAAGCTGGAATATCCAGCGGCCAGCGACTAGTATATTTCTAATGAATATGATTGTGCTCAGCTTTTGCTCTAGCAGCCGCGAATTTCCCCGAATCAAGTTAGATGCCGTCTACAATCCGGTTTTTTCTGGATTTCGCGCGCGTAAAATGCGATCCGTGCCATTCCTCTAAACAGTCGCATCGGCAACCGCGCTGTCTAAACGGCGAGAGTGGAAAAGTCGTTGACCGCCAGACACCACGCAAATTTGATAAAATATGCTCGGCTTAATAGTGGCGCACTCTAGTGTGATTTTGTCGAACCAAAAGGTGGTCTGATATCCTCCGAACTTATGTAGCGTTATATTTTTCTGTGGTAACACTAAAGGATATATTTTTCACAACGTATATATTAGTACTACTTATACTTTTCTAGTTACCACTTAGTATAAGCAGAAGAAGGAATAGTTTTTTAGATAAACCGAAGACAAATCTAGTCGCTCCGTTTACTTGACACTCTTGACTAAAGACGGGATTTTTTTTCGAAATATCGATAGTTATGGAATAACTATAGTCAAATTTGGAAAATATCGATATATCCATGTATCGATAGTTTTCGACAACTATCGATAGTTATCGTTTTATCAGTCACACTTAATTACCGTTTACCGGCAATTTTAAATGCTGACTTAAATTTCTAAACGCTGGTAAAGTTCCTTTTTAAAGGGGAACCGCTTGTAGTTTTTCGGCTTCGCTCGTCGCATTGATCTAGTAAGTTTGTGTAAGTGTTTGGCCTTTAAAAACAAATTAACAGTGAAACAAGAGAAACTCTGCTAATTTTTCACCGATTTATCTATTTCTGTATGTACACCGATTATTTTGTGACGTGAAGTATTTAGGGTGGTGCCGAGGTACTCACATTGCAAGTATATTAAAAAAAATTACGGAACGGCGCAATTTTGAATATTTTACTGCCAGAGACTTTTCTCAATAATTTTGGAAGGCTCTAACATATAACCGGACACAAAATGGAATTAGAGAAACAACTACTCCGCTGGCTAATACCACGACTGGCTTTGAATTATACTGTTGATTCCTGACCTTTATTGGGAGAAATAATATTATTGAATATTTGTTTCACGTTACACCAACGTCACTAAAAGGATACCACGATCCCTGTCTGCAACATGTCCTGGAATGCCGCAGGCGCAATGATCCATTTCAGTCAAACGACGATCGGGATTTCGCTCTTTTTAGAGCTCATCAGGCCGCCATAGACTAGCGAGATAATAGAATACAATTACAAAATGACAGTGACATAAGCGAAACATAATTGTCGAAGTGTTTTAAGAACCATGGCAACTAGACCTGGTCTAACCCTTAAGCCATTTTAGCCATGTTTTTAAATTTGGCATACTTCAATAGCAGACTAAATCTCTAAAATAATATGTTTTGTGAAAAATTTATGTCGAGAAAGGATCGAGCTTCACTTCTTTTGAAAAGTTTTTATATAGAAACATTTTGTTTAAGTTTCCATGACAGTGGCGGCTTGTCTTAAGGGACCGAAGGGCCGTGGCACTACCACTAAATATGCCGACCACTGAAAATATTATTTTTTTTTAAATAGCTTTAATTTAAATTAAATTCCAATCAAGGAGCTTGGAAGACCTCTCCCCGATTTAGATCTAACCAAAACGCAGAAAGCTTCCACGCAGAGCGAAGATTAGATTTCAAATACCGCAGTTCAGTGTAAAATATTCTTCCTTTTACTGTATATAGTTTTGGAGTGTATTACTTATTCATTACGACTAATTATTCTGTTAGGTTTTTATCGAGGTTTTTATGTTGTTTATTACATTGTAAAAATGGTATGTATGCACACGTTATCGCATAAGTAGAAATACCTAAAAAAATTCACCCCAACACAAGAATAGAAGAATCGATTTGATTTATAAACACATATGTAACTAGACATAAAAGGCGAATACATTATCTCAAGGAACTCAAGATTATTATTAAATTTTTTATAATGTTCAATTTTTTACTAATTTAGCAAGTAGTATAAATGGTATATAATGGATGTAACTAGTAATTTTTTCTATTAAAAAAAAACAAAAAGTTAAAGAATTAGTCGTTTTGCCTGCGGCGCTATTTACCTTCTGATCGACCGCCAAATCCCACGAGCCGCCACTGTACCATGATAACACATTGTAAAGAAAATAACACTTGTTTTATTATTTTTGAAAATTCACCTTCTAAAAGGTTGAACGGGGGTGGCAAAACAGTACCATGACTGACTGACAGACAACGCACACCCTAAAACGGTGAACCTAAAGATTTGAAATTTGGAGGAAATTTTCTCTGAGTATCCTATGGGTGCACTAAGGAAAAACTTTACAAAATTTCATCCGTATGGGAGTGAAAAGGGGTGGTAAAGTTTTTATATAGAAATTTTTTTTTAAGCTAAAAGGATGACACTTTATAAACACAGTCTACAAAAGAAATAAAATAAAACGTTTTTCATTATTTTTCATGCATCTTCTGGGGGTGAACGGAGATGGCAAAATAGTGCCGTGACTGACTGACAGACAACGCTCAGTCTAAACCGATGGACGTAGAGATTTGAAATTTCTAGAAAATATTTCTGGGGTACCTTAGGAATGCACAAAAAGAGATTTTACAAAGTTCCAGCCGTAAAGCGGTAGTAAAGTACGAAAAGAAAAAAGTTACGATGATGATATTTTGTAAATATAGTCTTCAAATGTAATAAAATAACACATATTTCATTATTTTTTAAAATTAATCTTCTAAGGGAGGGAACGGGGTTGGCAAGGCAGTACCGAGACTAATGAATGACTGACAGAAAACGCACAGTTTAAACTGGTGGATTTAGAAATATGAAGGAAATATTCTTTGAGTACTCTAGGGGTGCACTAAGGAGGGATTTTATAAAATTCTATCCGTAAAGGGGGAAAAAGGGGTGGTAGAATTTGTATGAAGAAAAAAGTTCTGATGATGACACTTTTGTAAATATAGTGTTCAAAAGAAATAAAATAACAGGAGTATCATTATTTTTGAAAATTCATTTTCTAAGGAGTGAACGGGGTATGGCGAAGTGTGTACGAAGAAATTAATTTTGTCGTATCGTCGTATTTTGTAATTCGGATGACAATACAATAATTTGATACCATGGAGCTGATCTGATCTGATTACTTATTTGTATACGTTTTAATGATGGCTTTACTGGCAAACTTGTTTTTTTAAAAGACAATATTTATATTACCTTTCAGCCTCGTCACCTACGTGTACGAAGTCGCAGGCAAAAGTTAGTTTTAAATTCAAGTTACTCCTATATAAAACACGCTGTTTTTTTTATCTATGAGTAGACCACGAAGGCCGAAAGTCTAAGTACTAGGTACCGTGGTTGCTTTAAGTGAAAGGGAAGTTTATTGATTAAAGACTTGCAGATTAAGGGAAGAGGGAAAGGGATTGCTGGTAACATATCCCACTCTGGGAATAAAGGAGCGAATAAAATGGGAGGTCCTTGGTCGTTGCAGTTGGAAGGAGAAATGATGAATAACTAAAGAGGGCATAATTCATTAGAACAGAATCCGTGGTAGTATCAGTAAAACAGAGACAGACCGCCCACAATTCGACGATCAGTGATACAAGCTTGCTTATGATGTTTGGATCATGAATCAAGCGAATAGCTCTTCTTTGTACAGAGTCAAAGATATTAAGCTTTGAAGGAGAGGCTGCTCCCCACATGTGCGAGCAATACTCAAGGCTAGGTCCGATTTGCGTAGCATAAACAAGTTGGCAGAAGAAAAGTATTTTCTTGTGCTCGGAAAAAGAAACCCATTTGCTTCGCGGCTGGTGTCGCAAGTAAGGTGATGTGATCATGCCAGCGAAGATCTTTTTGATATCAACTAGGCTAAAGGAATCTTTGGCTTCAAGCAACTGATTATTCATTTGAATGGTGTGGGTATTAGGAGATAATTTGTGAGATGGTAAACAGGAGGAATAGGGTAGCTGCCATCACTGAACGCTGTAGAACGCCTGCGTTGATTTGGTGAAAGCTTGATGAACGGTCGTCAACCACTACAGACATACTTCTGTTCGAAAGAAAACTGACAATGTAAGTACAAAGTTTTGGGGAAAGACCAGCATATATTGAGCCAGCTTTGCATATATTGAGGGAAATAATTTGGGCTTCTCCGTGGAATTCGATGGACTTATTCCAGTTGTAAGATACGAAGGTAAGATCTGCTGTAGATGTTTGGTGGCGAAAGCCGTACTGACTATCGTGGATAAGTTTATAGCTTACTTGGTAATTTAAAAGATCATTATTAATATATTTCTCCATTGCTATAATTGGGAAGAGGAATATATATTAGTCTGTAGTTAGAGGTGAGAGTTTTGAATCACCTTCTGGGAGCCGGCTGCACACGAGCAGCTTTTAGGATAAATGCCCTTGTACTAGAAAAGAACTATACTTAGCCCACACACTCTTAAGAACATTCCAATTAAGGATCACGTGAAGTATAAACCTCGTGAGTTTTGTAAATATTCAAACATTTTTATTGGCCATTATTTAGGTTCAGTTAAATTTTGAAATAAATAATTTTGCTGTTTCCATATTTTGAGTGTGAAAGATGATTGAAAAGCAATTTGAAAATATGTATTTCTCGACCCCTTTTGTCAGTTAAATTTTTCCTTCAAAACAATGCCGAGCTGCCGTCCAAAAATGTTTAAATGATTACGAAATAAACACAAAAAAAGAAGTATTTGGTCTGCTGTCCTATTTTTTACGCGAGGAGCGGGCAAGCACGGATCCCCCATTAAGCTGAAGCCTAGGGCACAGCTAGTAGGCCTCCAAATAACTGTGACTTTGAACAATTTATTTGTTCGAATAAAAGTAAATAAAACTAGATCTTTTTGATATCGAAATAATTTTCACCATTCTATTTATGAATGGAACGTTATATTTTTGATTGATTCATTATTAGTGATCACAAGTAGGGCAAATAATATGGCGTCTTGTATAATAAAATATCCTTATGGACCTATGCTATGCAATGTCCTTTTGCGTGTGTTGACCGTGAAAAAGTGTATTTTAGCGGTTCCTGTTTTCAGTAATGACGTCACAAATCTGCGTAAAGTCTAAATACCGCGACGCCATAGAAGCACATTCGCGTTATTGCATTAATATTAGGGTAAGCAGTGCCGGATCGAGCGTGAATCGGTGAAGCGACCGATTCAGCGCAACATCGGCAGGGGCGCATTTTAAACAAAATATTTCTAACAAAATTTACAAAATTGCCTTAATGAAAACATTGTTGACTGGCATTCCAATATTAGGGCACACAAGGGTTCAACCCTAGGCGCCTGGGTTGAGTCTTTTTGATATAGCGACCCCCTTCCATCTTAAGCGCAACATGGCTACAGTCGAAAATTTACACATAGGTAACTCGGCAAGCGAAAATTTCTCAGTGGCGCAATCACTACGGAATTGATATTTTTATTTTCTTCAAGCTATTTCTATAGATGGAAGAATATTAAAAAAAAATCCAAAATACTAGTAGAAAAAACTCATAGATCAATCTACATTAAAAGAAAGAAAAGGCTAGAGGCGAAGATGCGATTTGCGCCCTCAAAAACTTGCGACCCTGACGTGGAACTCTTTTGATTTGCTCTAGAAACGACCCTATGGAAAGTTATAAATGGTGGATACCTACATATTAGACAATAATTCTTAAAAAATTATATTTAGAAACATCTGTGAATCCCCGATACTCGTAACGCAACGAAGAGCGCCATAAAAATTTGATTATTTGCACTTTTAAGCAAAGTGGCCATTATGTTGCATACTAAGAAGGTCCGTCGGTCGTCCATCGCTATCGTTTTAAAAAAATTACATATACCTACACGCCTTTTTGACTTTGTGTAAGGACTTGACAGATTGGAAGGCAAAGGTGTTATCTCGGTTCACTTAAAAAAACGTGGTCCGGCACTGGTTAACTTATTATAAAATAAAGAGGCATCTTTGAGATGTAATTTTAAAAGATGTGTTTGTTATTATTATGAATATTGTTTGGTGCTTTAGTATACCTAAATGGGTACATTTTAGTCAGTTAGGCTTACTTTTGTTTGCCGTTAGAAAAAAGTTCAGTAAACTTAATCGCTTATTTATCCGAAAGATCTACTAGTTCTCTAAAGAACGGCTTTTGGAGGCTGTATTTCCAAAACAGCTTGTACGATTTTGACGTTCCTTGGGTGAATTTTGTTCAGGAGGTCGAAATACATCGTATAAAAATATAGCAAGTTTCACTGAAGCCGGTTTTTCATATGGTTTGGGCGAGGTCATTTAACGTTTGCCGGCTTAACTTTTGTGCTTTTCTTTATTTTCTTTTCGATTGTGACGTAGTAATAGAAAGACTTAAGAGAGCAATTTTACGAATAAAGTTATTTATGCATTTCAATGTTTAGACCAGAAAAAATACAAACTGGCCCCAGAGTTAATATTTTTTCTGTTAATACATGTTATTCTGTTAGCTGATACCTGGTCTTCAGACAACATCGTCCTTAATATTTAATAACTTTCAATATTATTAACTTTTTACAAAAATAATTTTAACCCTTTATAGGAATTAAATGTATCCAATTATTTACAGTATTAGAAGATCTCATATCTGGCTTAACATCTAGTCGACTTATTAAGGACATTATGAGTCCTCAAACTGTTTACAGTCACGAAGCAGTTCGGGATATCATCGAAACAATTGCCAACTCTTCTTCTATGAAACTGGATGCTATTAGTATGAACAAGCTATGGGATTTGACCACCATGGTTTTTAAATGGCAAGTAAGTATTTTTTGAAGGTATACCCTAACGTATATAACGTATGAAAACAAAAATAAATTTGCAAAAGTACTCAAACACAAAGAAATCGCTTTTGGGCTTACCTTATTTCTGTTTTCATATATTTAAAAGAATGTAGTTTTTTATTGCCGCCTGTCTCTGCCGACTCACAAGAGTTGGCAATCAGCGTACTCTGATGATCAGCGCGTCAGATACGCGTGCTGACTCCATGCATATCTGACACCGCAAAAGAACATTTCTGTAATTACATAAAGTGTCGGCTTTAAAGGGATAGATAACAGTTGTCGACTATATTATATACTTCTGTTAAAATAAAAATATCTGTTTAAAGACTTTATTCAGGGATTGCATACGACCCAGGAAGTACCTTACGACTTATTCCATTTTCTTTTGAACTGCTGTCACTACGTCAGTTTCCTGTCTCTGGACTCCGTAATTTTCATTTTTTCTGAGTTTGCTTTGCATATAACTTTGATCGATTTTAACATGACAGGTATCACAAAATGAATATAAAAAACAAATAATCGGAAGCCACAAACTATTAACACAACAAAAAGTGATAAACAAAGAAGAATATTTCATTTGTTGGTTTCTTCTACTTCCATTTTTAGATGTTTTTGTTACAAAACTGCATAACGGAGGTATCAAATACACCGATTATAGAAAACCTACATATAACGGACATATTTAAATGCAAGGTCACACCATCATCCAGCACAAATTAAGCTGTGGCTAATACCTTCATTCCTACATGCATAGGATTAACTGATACCACAAATCGCACTACATAGAGACTTAAGAAATTAATAAAAAGGGTTCGCGAACAACATGCTCCAAAGATTATGAACCAGAAAGAAAACAAGTCGATTACCTATGAAGGAGACCACAGACAAAATTGGAGGAAACAAAAAAGAGAAACAATACATAAGCCACAAAGATCCATAGGTTTGCTATCAAGAAAAGCAGAAGAGCATAAATTCAGTGTTAAAATAAACAAATTGCATAGGCCTATTTCTATCAGTACGAAACCGACCACAAAATGGTATAATGAGATGGCCAATATAGAACACACAATAATTCAAGAAGCTATAGAAATTGAAAAACAAGGCGATTTAAAAAGGGACGAATTTTTTCTTTTGATTCTCTTGGATTTGGATGTCACGGCAGGTGGCTAAGGATAAATGTATGGCTGGCTACTGTCAGTAGTAGTTAAAATAAGGGAGCGCCTCCTCCTCCTCCTCTTCCTCTCTCTCTCATGTCCCTCATTCTTATCTTCCTTCCCTTTTATTCTCATTCGCATCATTTTTAATTTTTTTGTCTTTGTCCTCTCACATTTGATTTTGCATTCTTAAGTCTTATAAATATGTGCATCAAGATCATTTTAGTATGCTAAGGTACGAGTGACTGTTAAAAGAAAAAAATCTGTTGAATAAATCTATTAATAATATTAAAATAAAATGAGTGAATCAGTTGGAGAAAGAAATCGATCCATTCCGCTTCAGACAATTAGCCTCGAAGAAATTATACCAGGAGTTCGAGAAGAAACTATACCATTAGTTCGAGAAGAAGAAAATGGGATTGTTTTAAAAAATTTGAACAAAACTGAGAGTGAAGAGAAAAAAGGGTTTTGTGCTATTTGTTTTGAAATAATCGAATATTATGATTCATGTAGACTAAATACATGTTCCCACATTTTTTGTTTAAAGTGTATTTTAAGATAGAATGATGAAAATTGTTGTTCTATAATGGTAAACAATTGTCCTGTATGACGCACTAGATATTACTATTTGGTACAAATCTTCAAAGATGTAATTAGACATCATTTTGTTGTAGTTTTAAAAAGAGGATAATATTTTTCATAATTTGTGTTTGTGAAAACTCTGGTCAAATAAATTTGTAAAAAGTAAATGTAAATATATAATAATTGACACACAGTTTTTCCTTTTCCTTTTCCTATATTGAAACGACAATATTCTTTAAGTGTTTTAATACATACTAATTTGTTATGGTTTAACATTTTAAAATAAACAGTGGAAATTAAAAGTTATTATTTTTTAATTATACTAATAATAATAATAATATATTAATATATTTTTTTCCTTTTCCTATATTGAAACAACAATGTTCTAAACAAGTTTTTTAATACACTACAAACTAATTTTCACATCACATTACAAAACAATTGTTATGGTTTAACATTTTTAAAATAAACAGTGGAAATTAAAAGTTATTATTTTTTAATTATATTAATAATATTAATATAATTTGCATCAAGTAAGAGAATACAGAAAACAAGCGTTAACAAAATTTTATGCTAATATATGAGCGCTTATAGTGGCAGTTGACATAATCTACACATTATTTTTACATATGATTAGCTATTTCATTTTTCGTTCTTGTTGCAATAAAAAAAATACAGGGTCAGATGTTAGAATAAAAAGAAGTATTTTGCATATAGCACTGAAAATATATAACCGCTTATAGTAACAGTTGACATTTTTTAAAATTAATATTGTTGACGTATTCTACTTATTATCTTTACAATTTATGTTTAAAATTAATATTTTTGACATAATCTACCCATTACGTTTATAACCTATATTTAAAATTAATATTGTTAAAATAATCTACCCATCACTTTTACAAACTATGTTTAATATTAATATTTAACAACATAATCTTCCATCTTTTTTTTAATTTTTATTGCAGTAAAAGCAAGCAGGTTCAGGAATTAGTAAAAAAAGATGTATCCTACAAATAGCACAATGTAAATCAGAAGCACTAACAACATAAGCTCTTTTGTAGTGGCAGTTCACATGATCGGAGTCCCCTCTCAGTAAATATCTCATGTGAATTGCACTACAAGGAAGGCAAATAGCCAATGTTCCTAGTCTTCGACTTTTAATTTTAGTGTAGCTTTGTATAACACATACATCTTTTTCTTCAAAATTATTAAATAATTCACTAGCCCTAAACTTGCTTACTTTTACGTCAGCCTCGGTTCCTAAATTTAGCAGTTGTCCATCCATGTCCACTCCTTCGTCAATTTCCTGATCATCTTCCTCCTCCTCATCTTCCTCTTCCTCAATATAATTAACGTCGATGTTAAACAAGAATGATCTTCTGACAAGCCTAGATGATTTGTCCATAAATGAATGTTTATAACTGGTGGAATCGCCTTCCAAGTTAATAAAAATGTCTTCTCTTTCTTCACTTTGAGCGGCGATTTCCATAATATTTTCTTCAATTTGGGCAGCGTTTCCAACCATATTTTCTGCCATCGTTAGGAACTTTAGATTTAGATAGATAGATTTGCTGCGACAACTGATATTACAGCGAATGATACTGTATAATCACCGAGTGGTTGTTCTGAAGTATATATCCCATCAACCACCACTTTCACTACTGCGTGATATCCTTCTCAGATCCTACTGCAATACTTAAGTTTTTTTTTTTCACTGTCCCTTTCCTTGTCACTTTACCTCGGGGAGGAGGGGGGGCTTCGCCCCCCTCCCCGCTCCGCCAACCTCCCATAAGAAGGGAGACCCCCCTTAACCCCCACCACCCTCACCCCATCTTCTTTCTCTCCTTTCCTTCTTTCTCCTTTTTTATTTTTTTTTTCCTTCCTTCTCCTTTTTCCTTCCTACTCCTTTTTTTTCCTTTCTTCTTTTTTAACCTAACCTAACCTAAGACCCCTCTTATCCCCCCACCCTCACCCCATCTTCTTTCTCTCCCTTCCTTCTTTCTTCTTTTTTCTTTTTCTCCTTTTTCCTTCCTTCTCCTTTTTCCTTCCTACTCCTTGTTTTTTCCTTTCTTCTTTTTTAAACTAAAACCCCTTAACCCCCCACCCTCAACACATCTTCTTTCTCTCCCTTCCTTCTATCTCCTTTTTTCTTTTTTTCCTTTCTTCTTTTTTAACCTAACCTAACCTAACCTAACCTAACTTAACCTGAAAAGGGTAGCCGGTAATTGGGGAGCCGGGAATTCAGGGGTCCGGGGGGAGGGGGAAGGGGGAGGGGGGGTAAGGTCGTTGCTCGACTTGGGAAAGTGGTTGTATGATTGTCGTTCAACTTTAAGTAGGACATATGTGATCAACTTTTTCATATAAAATCGCCTCAGCGAAGAGACGAATGAAATTGATTTCTGCATTCACACTGTGCAGGGCTCGCGAGTTTTCTGGTGTTTTCATTGTGTCTATTTGGTAATTTTGGGGGGAAGGGGGGGGGGGTAAGGTCGTTGCTCGGCTTGGGAAAGTGGTTGTATGATTGTCGTTCAACTTTAAGTAGGA
Organism: Kuschelorhynchus macadamiae; assembly: GCA_030620095.1. Classification (NCBI taxonomy): domain Eukaryota; kingdom Metazoa; phylum Arthropoda; class Insecta; order Coleoptera; family Curculionidae; genus Kuschelorhynchus; species Kuschelorhynchus macadamiae. The sequence goes on along the minus strand of JAUTXW010002901.1, from coordinate 9,408 downwards.
CATATGTGATCAACTTTTTCATATAAAATCGCCTCAGCGAAGAGACGAATGAAATTGATTTCTGCATTCACACTGTGCAGGGCTTGCGAGTTTTCTGGTGTTTTCATTGTGTCTATTTGGTAATTTTTTAATTTTCATTTATATTTATAACATTTTTATTTGGCAAAATTTAATTCTTATTTATATTGATGACATTTTTATTTATATTTGTGACACTTTTATTTGGTATTTTATTTATTACGATTTTTTTCATAATGGAAAATTTTTTGGCATCGAGTTGCAAAATTATTGACAATGACGTCGATTTATACACATGTACTCAAATGCAAAATTTTGCAAACCAACAAAACAATGAAACAGACGTATTTACAACTAGTCAACAACAAACTATTCAGGACTTGAATGAAATTATTTACAATAGCCAAGTTCAGCATAATGCCAACAAACAGAACAACGAAAAATATTTATTTACAGCTACTCAACAACAAACTCTTAACGATCTTAATGACATTATTGACAACAAAACGGACTTAATTACAACAAAAACTAAACAAACTCTTGAAGAACTGAATGACATTGACAAAAATCAAAATTCTAGCTATGAGGATATTGTTTGTTTTCAAAAATCTAATCCAAATTATTTAACATTAAAATCGCCAATTAATTCTCAAAGACCAATTTGCTCTCCCTTTTTGTTTAGTGAAAATTCTGATTCGGAAGAAGAACAAATTGATCAAAATTTAAGTTCGGCTATATCTCCTATTAATTCACCATATGATATTGTCAATTCTGATTCGCAAGAAAAACAAATTGAAGCAAATTTAAATTCGGATATTTCTCTTAATAATTCATCAGTTGAACAAAATTCAATTTCGAAACCATCATTTATTATTAAAAAAAAAATTAAAATTAATAAAAAAAATAAAAAACAAGTAGCAAACCTTAAGTGTCTGGGTTTCGCTATTCAAAATTTAACTGATTGGATCACAATTAAACAGGGAGACGCAAGTACGGTGAATTGTGTTAAACAGGCCTTTGACAAATTAGTTGACTCATTTGAAGAAATGGATTCATAAAGTCAATTAATTTCTATTGCTTTTTTCAAAATTTGACTATAACTAAATAAAAATGCACAATATTAATTTTATTATTATTATCTAGAAAACTTCAAAAATGCATAAGTGTGTAACATGTAATAAAGTCTTTACTAGAAAGGATAATTTATTGCGACATATTAAAAAACATGTTTGCGGAAATTCCACAGCACTCACTAGTTGGTTGAAACAACCAAAGCTTGTTAAAGGTAAGAACATTTTATTTTTCATGTTTTATTTTGTAAAATAGTTTTTCTTAATTTCTTCAAAACTTCATAAATGTGAAAGATTATTTTCAACATTTGGAATACAAAATTGTACATCTAACAGATCAAGAACTACAGAAACATAAATGTATCAAGCTAAATATGGAACTGTTCGGTTTCTATTTTAACCCCAGCAGCGACAGCTATGATGTCAAATCTTTTAATGCGAAGTTCCAAGTCATTTGCCAGGGATATCAGACAAAAGAACTTTTAGAGCAAATCTGCACCATTATTGACCAGAAAGCTGACGAATTTGCAGAAAGAGATTCAGGTAAAGAATTTATTTTCTATTTTACAACGGCAACAAAAAAGTAATTTTTTAATTTTTACATTGCAGGATGGGCTTTGATGAATTTACTTCATTTAGAAATTAATGTTAACAAGCACAATCCTCTGAGAGCCTCATCTTTTATCGAACTTCCTCAAGAGATCAAGAGACGTCAAGCTGTGATCAACATTAGGAATGATGACAACTTTTGCTTCGCCTGGGCAGTTGTGTCTGCTCTTCACCAACCAAGCGGATTAGATTTTGAAACTTCATCCTACCCACACTACTCTTCTGTTTTGGATATGTCAGGTATAGAACTTCCAATGTTGCTAAAGAACATTAAGATTTTTGAAGAAAAAAATAACACTTCTATTAATGTATATGGATTAGAAATTATAAATCCTAAAAAGGGGTATGAAGTAATTGGTCCACTTTATTATTCATCGAATAAAAAAAATCAACATTACAATTTATTGTTAATAAGTGATGACGATGAAAAAACTTTTCATTATTGCTATATTAAAGATTTATCAAAATTCGTTTCTGTACAAATGTCTAAACATCACGGAAAAAAATATATATGCAATAGCTATGATTGTGATCATTTACGAATTAACCTACCTTCTAAAGAATTAATAAAATATAAGTTTGGAAACTATTCATATGATAATATTTTGAAATTTGTAAATTATCATAAACAAATGAAAGTTCCTTTCGTGGTGTATGCAGATTATGAATGCATTTTAAAGCCTTTAAATAATGACAATGTTGACAAAAATCCTAATACTTCATACACCTTAAAACAATATGAACATCTTCCACATTCATTTGCCTATTACATTAAATGTTCCTTCGACGATAATTATTCTAAATTTAAAAGATATAGATTACAATAAATTTTTAAAGGTTCCTAAAAAGATGATTCCTTTAAACGAACTGGACAAAATTTATCATAACTATGAAACAGTTTATCATATTTGTAATAAACCTCTTTTAAATGACAGGGTTGCAGATCATTGTCATATAACTGGTCTTTATAGAGGTCCAGCTCATTCACTCTGCAACATAAATTACAGAATACCTAACTTTATTCCAGTTATATTGCATAATTTGCGTAATTATGATTCTCATCTATTTCTTAAAAAATTATGCTTAAACAAAGAACAACTAACAGTTATCGCACAAAACAAGGAAAAATATATTTCATTTGAAAAGCTTATTCATGTGGATAACTATTTTGATAAAAAGACACAAAAGGCTAAGAAAAAAAATATATCGTTAAGGTTCATTGATTCTTTTCAATTCCTATCCCATTCTTTATCAAAACTCTCTGAAAGCTTAAAAGATGAAAAATGTAAGGAAATAAAAAAAATTTTCAATGATGAAGAAAGATTTAAACTTATTCGGCAAAAAGGTGTATTTCCTTACAATTATATTGATGATTATTTAAAATTAGAAGAAACAACTTTACCTCAGAAAGAGCAATTTTATAATACTTTAACGGATAAGCACATCAGTGATGCAGAATATCAAAAAGCTGTAAAGGTTAGGCAAGTGTTCAAATGTGAATCTCTTGGTCGATACTCCGACCTTTACTTACTCTCTGATACTTTACTTTTGGCAGATATTTTTGAAAATTTTAGAAGCACTTGTTTATCCACATATAAGCTCGATCCAGCTCATTTTTACACTTTTCCAGGTTTATCATGGGAGGCGTGTTTGCGTTATACTGGAATAGAGTTAGAATTATAAAGAGATCCAGATATGATACACTTTTTCAAAAAAAGCGTTCGCGGTGGTGTGAGCTCTTGCATTTGTAGAAAATCTGAAGCTAATAATTCATTTCTTTTAAATTTTGATCCTTTAAAGCCAACTAAATACATAATTTATTATGATGCAACAAATTTGTATGGTTATGCAATGTCACAGCACATTCCAACGGGAGATTTAACAGATAAAGAAATCAACGATTAAAATATTATGAATATTTCTAAAAAATCTAATAAGGGATATGTTTTAGAAGTTGATTTAGAATATCCTACAAGTCTACATTCCTATCATAACGATTTTCCGTTTTGTCCTCAAAACTTAAAACCGCCAAATTCTAAATGCATAAAATTAATACCCAATTTAAATGGTAAATCAAAATATGTTATTCACTATCAGTTATTAAAACAATGTTTGGAACATGGACTTAAGTTGACTAAACTTCATATAGTTTTACAGTTTTCTCAATCTGATTGGTTGAAAAAATATATAGACTTGAATTCAAGATTAAGAAATGATTCAAAGAACGAATTTGATCGTAATACTTACAAGTTGGCAAATAATAGTATTTATGGCAAGACTATGGAAAATGTTGATAGGAGAATTGACGTAAGACTGGTTACAGAGTGAGAAAAAATAGAAGAAAAGATGGTGCTGAGAATTTAATTGCAAAACCATATTTCAAGGACTTAACAATATTTTCTGAAAACTTGGTAGCTATTCAAATGCAAAAGATTCAAGTTACTTACAATAAACCAATATATGTAGGCTTCTCAATATTAGATATATCTAAAACTGTCATGTATGATTTCTTTTATAATTTTTTAAAACCTCTTTATCAGGAAAATATTTCACTTTTATACACCGATACCGATTCCGTCATTTTAGAAGTCACAACTCCAAATATTTATTCTGACATGATAAAAAATATTCACAAATTTGATACATCTAATTATGAATTCGGTAATATTCATGAAATGCCTATTACAAAGTCAGTTATAGGAAAATTCAAAGATGAATATGCTGGTGAACCCATTACTGCTTTCTTTGGTACTGGAGCAAAAGCATATTATATTAAAACGGAAAATAGTTTAACAAAAAAAGCAAAAGGTGTTAAGAAAAGTGCCATTAAAAAGCAGTTGGATTTTATTCATTATAAAGATGTTGTTGAAAATCATTCTAAAACCTTTTGTTCAATGTATGTTTTTCGATCTAGACAACACACAGTTTTCACCGAATTAATAATAAATTGGCTTTGAGTTCTGAAGATGATAAGCGGTATAAAATTCCCTATAGTTTTAATACATTAGCTTGGGGACACCAAGATATTTCTTTGTATCAATGGAATACAAACATTCCATGACACAGATTTAGATATATTTATGTAGATATTATAAGGTATTTAAATTTGTTATTTTTGAAACCAAAGTTAGTCTTCATAAGCCTTTCACAAAATGTGCTTAGAAACTTTTGACAAAGAAATTGATAACAGTTATTTTAAAACATATGAAAAACGACTTTCCACTTTTAAGAAATGGAAAGGAAAATTGAGACCAGAAGTGTTGGCTGGAGCTGGCTTTTATTATATTTCCATCAATGATATTTGTAAATGTTTTTATTGTGGTATTGAAATTTTTGATTGGTTAAGTTATGATGATCCTATAGTGGAGCATAAGAAATTTGCTAGGAATTGTGATTTAAATAACTGTTTATGGAAAAATAGGAATCAAATAATTGTAACCATTCAAAATAAGTCTTCAAGCTACACATTTTATATAGTATTATTAATATCCTTATTTATGAACTTTTACATATCTTATGTATATTAAGTATTTTATTGTTATTTTTTTACAACTGCTTTTGCTTTCGAGGTGAAAGTATCTGCTTAATGTTAATAAATTTGGAATATAATTATTAATTTGTTTCAGTGACTATCAGTAGATCGCCATTCATTCTTCTTTATTTTATTTTCCAAAATGTTTTTTATGTTCATCATCCCCCTGGCGTAACATAGCGTGAAATATGTTTTTCTAATAAAACAGACGTCACTCTAAGTAAATATTGTAAATTTATGAAAATTGGATTAATTAACAATAGTACAATTTGTTGGATGGAACAAATAAATGGAGATGAAAATGCAAGTACATTTTTTAAAATTTTGTATCATTATCCAAATCGATCTATTTTTGATACAAATTGGATCGAAAGGTTAGAGTTTAAAAATAATCAGTTCCAAATTATAACCCCCAACTGTACCAATTATTATGACGGATTCAAAAATTATTACTTTTCCATCATTAGTGTTACATTAAACTTTGCATTATTTTTATACATTATCATTTTAATTATTTATCTTTATTACAAATTTCAAACTGGAATTCTATTTTTTCATTAATACATTTTAATCGAAACTTTAAAGAAAGTGGGGATGAGAATATTTAAGTACAAGAATAACGCAATATGTTTCAGTCTCGTTTAGTCATTATGAACAACGCCGTGGTTCATAAACCTTTAGAAACGCTTCTTAATTCAAAAATTTATTTTTTTAAATAATTCTTTGTCAAAATTTGTTCTTGTTGGCATTAGTTTAAATGATTTTTCTCCAAAAATTGTAATTGGTGGAAAAACTGGATTTTTAATCGCCCTAACCGAAGAAAACTGGAAAGACATTTGTGTACATCAAGGAATTATTGTAAACAATTTTTACTTTCCTCAAGTTGATCAAACCAGTGTGAAGATAAACAACATTAATCTGCAGGTCCAGAAAATAAATGATATCCCTGTTCTGCAAATTACAAAAGGCCCACACTTCATTTACTTAGGACAAGAGTCTTTGGACAATTTGTGGGGATTGAAGGAAATTATTGATTATAGATTATCTATAATTAAAAGGCAAGAATTCAATACATATTTCAAAATATTTCAAAATAATATTTCAGCTGATTGTAGCGACTTGTGTACGCATGTTTATAATATAATAAGTCCAACACAAAATCCTAACAGTGAAAATGTTTTAACTATGATGGAATTACTTGTTTTATATTATGAAGAAATGGAAAACAAATTGAAGCAAAATGGAACAAAAAGAAAATATTACGAAGAAAACAATGAAAATGGATCAAAAAGAATTGTGTTAGTGAAGTGGAGCTTTGCTTACAGACAAGCCCGTAGGAGTAACTTTCAGATGTGGTACTTAGATAGACTCCGTTTTGAAAAAAGAATAAATGATTGTAATCTTATTCTAGATTCAATATTATCTGAGGAACATAGAAATAAAATATATTTGACACGTTTTAATAAAAATTGTATTTGATGTTTTACTTAATAAAATTTTAATTTCTTAAATGTGAATTTTATTTGAAATTAATTAGCACATAAGAGTAGGTACTTTTCAGACATTGTAATTTGTATCAGCTAAAGCATAAAGTGAGGAACAGAAATAAAACAAATTTAACTAAAATTTAATTTCAATTTAATTAAACAATATTTTTTTTATCAATCCATGTATTATATTTTTTATCAAGTCCTAACCATTTCACATAAACTTTGTTTCCTTTCCTTCTCAAAATCTTCTCAATAAGATACACATCGGTATGCTTTACTTTTAGTAATTCTTGCTCATAAAAATACCCAGAATGTCCTGATTATCTTCGTCTTGAATTAAATATGTCCAGGGGTTTGTCATCTTAACTTCTTTAATGTGGAATATCTCATTTGACCAATTTGGTGTGTAACCTTTCGAAAATGCCGCCCAATGCTTGCTTATGCGTACGTGATCACCCACTTTAAACTTTGGAGATTTTATATCTAACGTTTTAGCATGAGTAAATGCAGATTTCAAGATTCTCTTTTCATTTGTTTTATTTACTTGCTTTGGCTTCATTCCTATTGAAGAATGTTTTGTATTGTTATATTCTTTTAACAATATCCGCTAATATATTAAACCATTTGTAATTTCCTTGAATGCTAAATATTTTCCACATATTATTCTTTAAAGTCCTGCTTACTCTTTCTACTATACTCGCTTTCAAATTGGAAAACGTGCTGTAATGGTTAATTCGAAATTGTTGCATCAAATTTTGAAAATTTACATTGAAAAACTCTCCCTCTGTCGTTTGAAAGTTTTTTGGTGGAGTTTTTGCACTGATTAATATTTTTTACTGTTACGTCTTTTCCAGATTTAGATTTTACCGGTTCGGCCCAAACATACTTAGAAAATACATTTATGGTAATCAAGATATATTTAAATCCCTTATTAAATTTGGCATAGGGTAACATTTCAACCAAATCAGCTTGAAAAAGATCATTTAACCCTTTCACCACTACCCTTCTGCGTTTGTAGTTTTTTCTAGCAGGTTTATGTAATTCATTAACGACTTGTTTAACGGTTGACATGATAACAAACTTGTTTATTCAATTTAAAGGAAGTTCAATTTCTATGTTTTGTAATAATTCAAAATATAACTTTTATATGTTTTTTCCCATTTATTCAATTTATCAATTTGTATTGTATAACTTTTCATTTAAAACTTTACTAATTTTAGTAATCTCCCTTTCTAAAGCATTAAAGGAGTTTTTTATCTCTCCAGTTAAGAAAGTAGTTGATCTACTATCACTATTTTTGAATTCCTCCTCTGTTTTATTTAATTCTTGTTCTAATTTCTTAATTACACTAGACATTATCTTCCAAAGAGAGTTGGTGAATTGTTCTACTGTCAAGAATGCTATTTTGATTTCTTTTTGTTTTCATCATCTAACCTTTTTATAAAAGTTCTTAATTGTTTAATCGTTTCCTTGTGTTTTTCAATTATTACTTCTCTTATATTTGTTTCCATTATTTTATTAATTTTGTTGATATCATCACTTAATTTTTTGTCTTCCTTTTTAACATGTTCATTTAAAAATTGCAAATCTTTACTTATTTGATTTAGCGTTAGCAACTGTTTATTAACGTTTTCAATTGAGGTATAACATCCTTTAATTTGGTTTTCATACTTTAAAAAATTTTCATCAAAAACCTTAAGTTTTTTAGCAAAGATTTCATTATTTGTTTCATTTTCACCTAATCTGCTTTTTAAATTATTAATGTCACTTATTCCCTCTTGATTTTGTTTAATAAAATCTAACTTAAAATTGTTGACAATTTTACTTTCAATATTTGAATAAATTGTATTTTCCAAAGAAGCAGAATTTATTAATTGACGTTTTGAAATATGGCGTCCAAATTTATTAACTGTCATGTTGAGCTTTCATTAAACAATAAATATGATTATATTTAAAAGCTGTTATTTATAGTATAACTTTATCTTCTCTTAATTCTTCAATAATAGAGATAATTTCGTTACTATGAGCATTATTTCCCGCATCACTTGATGAAGTTAATAAATGTAGCCTATCAACAATTTCGTTTACATTATTCCAATATACATAGTCTGTATTTGATCTGTTTGTTTTCAAAATTAATCCCTTTCCTGTTGTTTTGGCTCTAGTTGTTCTAAACGGAGGTTTTGGTTTGTCAAATGCTGTAACTAATCTTTGCGTGTTTTGAATTCTTCATACTTTGAAACTCTTTCTTCTTTTAAATCGAATGGTTCGGATTTACCAATATTTGAAATTAGCTGTTTAAGAGGTTGTGTTATTGGTCTATAAGTTTGTTCTAATTCGGACTGAGCGGTAGAAGTAGCTAATTTCAAGCTTCGATATTTCTGCTTCACGGCTTGTCTCGATTTTATTAATTCTCTAGCTAAACGTTTATCCATGCTGTACAAGTTTTAAATGAAATAAAACTTCAAATTTTTCACTTTTATAAATATATAAAGGAATCGAATTTACTCCTGTATCTGCCGTGATTTACTTCACAATCTTTGTCAATTACAAGAAAGCCATATGGATCCATCCAACAGTTAGCACAAATATTTTTAAACTGATCAAATGTCATATCCAATATACAGTGGTCGTTATATATATGTTTTAAACTCAAACAGTCCTGTTTAAATAAAATTAATAAGTTGGA